>PNEQ01077215.1:0-21407 GCA_003012365.1 Medauroidea extradentata | reverse complement strand
ATGGTCAGCGAGTCCGGCGGAGTCAACATCAGTTACGCAATCCAATTAGCAGATTGGCCGTTCGCTACCTCGCGATGGGTGATGGGGGGGGGGGGATTGTCTGCGGTGGAAAACAACCCCTATAATAGTAGACTTTTCCATTTTTATGTCCGCCCAGTTGAGAGCGGATAGCGGGTGAAAAGTAAAATTAATTATACCGGGCGGTGATGACGCTTCATTGGATAAAACTCGGTTAGATAATTTCTGTGTTTATCAAATTATGTTTGTAACATGAGGTGTAAAGTTAACAAGAATGAAAATGCAATTATGTGGAATGGTTGATGTTATGACATGGTACATAAATAACGCCGAAAACTTTTTTTTTTCTTCATATTTTGTAGGAATTTGAACTCATAATGAAAAATAATAGCACTTTTGAAGACTTAGTTACTTTTTAATTCTTTCTGATAATTTATATTTTCTTGCCACTACTTAACATAACAAACGAGTGTGTGTGTTTGCACAGGAATCGAAGTTTCAACATGACTGCTTTATAAACTGTTCACTAACAACTCGTTATACTAGTAACAGGCGTGATTACAAATTTAGTAACAACTACTTTCTAGAATTTTTTTTTTATTTTATTTATTTATTTTTGTTTTGTTTTCCTATGCTGACTTTAATTTCCTAATAAGTTAGTTAGTTGTTTAGCGTTAACTTATGAACTGCGCTCTCTAAAAATATACGTGTGTAATAATCACTTTATGTACCGGAACCTTGTGTTCGTGAAAATAGCACGGGAATCACGCTTGTGTTATCTGATGGATTCAGTGGCCTGGTTTGCTTTTCCTGGGACTAATACCTTGTTTTCGACCCACGATTTAGATTACGATACAACCGAAACAAGTAGGTACCTGTAGCTGATTTGTGGTTAATAAGTCACATTCGAAAACTACATAAATTATTTTATTATGCTTCTTAATATATTCTTCTGCCTTAATTGCATTTACATAGACCAAATACAAATTCCGTATATCGTGGGTACTTTGTAACCAGCTGAGGTAATTTTGTGCCCCTCTAAATGTTTATTTTGCTGTCGTATAGTTAAGCAATTTACTCTGGTTGAGTATCTAAGCATGTCATCCACCCAAAGTAAGTTCCCCATTTTACGGTTATTTGTGATTTGTCACGAGGCGCTGCAAAACTGTTAGAAATACCTTATAATTTTATATTTAGCCAAATGTGTCGATAGTGAAACGAAATTATGTTAGTGGCCGCCAATTTATATTTTACGTTTGTGACTAGACATTAAGTGTACACACACACACACACACACACACATATATATATGATTGTACAGTATATGTTTCACTATTCTTAGCTGACAGAGCAAATGACACCGGGAAAAAGCGACCAAATGCGAAAGCAGTCATAAAATAAAATTTAACTGCTGCAAAATGACAAAAAAAATAAGTGTTCTGTCACCTCAGGACGAGAACAGATTACGGATTTCGAAACTTCGTGACTGGTCATTCATTTATTTGTGTTGTACCTCATTCGTCGCTGTTTCCTGTCACATTTATCGTGTTGGTTCCCTTGTAGTGTGTCATTCGTATTTTATCATTCACAGGTTGGACTAGATCTGAATATTTTGATCCTTGATACTTGTCGTGTGCTGGTTTTATTTTATCAGAGGTTGTATTGAACAATTTTTTTTCTGTCGATGTTGGTCTGTTGTTTTGTGTGTTTCACGTATGCTTCGTGTCAAATACAAAATCCATCAAATAATTGTGAATTTATTTCCTATTTTAACAAGCCATCTTTGTTTTGTGTTTTTATTTCGCATGTCTCTGTTACGAATGGTATACATATTTACTACTACAAAAAATTCATATTTATTTTAAGTGGAGGATTACAGTATTCTCGAACACAGAGAATTTGTGGCATTCTGTTAGTTCCATCTGGTGGTAACGAAACATACACGACTTACCTTGCATGCTGTGTTTCGAATTTTTATTTTGATGTTTCGTTGTTCAGTGTACTGTCTCTACTAAATTTTTACGTTGAAAGAAAAATTTTGCAGCAAAATTCCCCTCCCAAGTAGTTTTTTAGTAAAAACAAAATTATTTTTAGTGACCACTGTGTTTTAACGGTGACAGTAAAAAGGTTTTGCTGCGATAATTAAAAATATTTGTCTATCTGTACACTAACAAATTATTTTGTTGTGGCCATAAAATATATTTTCCGTACGGAACCTGTGAAACTGTACGTAAAAAAAAATGCTATATAAAATACAATGAAGGCCTCTTGCTGCCAAGACTTATGTATGCGCATATTGCTCAAGGTGTAACAGGCACAGATAAAGTTTAAAACTTCTTCAGTAAAACCACATTTACACGCACGCCTTTGACAAACAAACAGAACTGGAAGCTAGTCAGTTTACTGCAATGGCATCCCACATAAGTTGAGTTCACGCTGAAATAGTAAAGCACGTAAAATGTGTAATCATTCGAATTCTACGTGTCGTTTTTAAATGTCACATCGGCGTATTACATGCTGTTGAAATAAAATGTAGAATCCTATAAAATTTATTGTGAAAGCTGTAGGACATAATTTGAAATAGATTGTGTGTGTCTTGCGGCGCAGACAAAAGTTTTACCAGGTTTTAGTTACTCGGGGGAAGACAGTGATAGGTACCGCTAATTATTTGATCTGTTTGGGCGGTTGGTTATGCAATTGTTGCATGAAAAAGAAACACAATTAATAACTGACGTAATGTTAGTTCAGAATTATTTTTATTTAGTTATCGTTCATAATTATACCCGCCACATTTTTCAAATGTCTATTTATACGCTTACACAAAATTGTGGCATTTCAGTTATAAATAAGTATGCAACTGGCAGTCTACCAACTGTATCTGTTATTGCCATAAAACTAAATTTCTCCCTGGTGTACGTCACCGTGTTAAGAAGCATAAACTGCTATCATAAATATATAAGTTTTGATCGCGTTGTCGGTATCTTCTACAACGTCTGTGCCTAATGGTGTAGAAGTTGTAGCTAGATACTGTTACAAGTTTGGAGAGCAAACTTTATATGTGGGCAATTCCCATGAGTTCTTTTGGGATAGAGGTCTTATAATTAGAAATAAAAGAGATAAATTAAGTACTGGATTTGATAGCTCACAAAGCTACGAAATTCACAAAACAGTAATCAACTATAACTTTCATAACAGAATTAGTTATGCACACAATTACTACTATGTCACAGACACGTTAATTAACTTTGACAATTACAGCACAAAAATGTCTACCATCAATTAATTAAACAGTACAAATCACAATAAAATTCAGTCATATATCATATCAACAGTCTTTCAAGTAGTGACAGTGTACATACAACCTTAATAGTCCGCCGTGGTGATGAATCTTCGTGTGCTGCGCAGCACCCCGAGTGCACCGCTGTCTTCACTCTTGAGGTCTTCGGTTCGACTCCCGTCGCGTACCTCCTTCTTCGCCCGTCAGCCCGCCGCAGCGGTCCTCTTGGTTCGTCCAACACTGCTCCGAAGGTAGCCGCCTGCCGCCTCACAGTAGACGCTGACGTCACCAAGATGTCTTCACCAGTCTCTCTCCACAGGCGTAGCACCTTCCTCTAGCACTACCAATAGCGAACTCTCCTCAAATGTGCCGATTATGTGCTTTTATACTAGCCCAGGCAGTCGGGTGTTCCCCGCATTACAGGGGTCTAAAAATAGATATTTCGTCATGTTTCGGACATGAATTGAGTCACGTAGGCCGCCCTCGTAGGGTTAAGAAGCAGTTGGGACAGGTATCTATGACGTAGCTTCGGCGTGACTGCCATCACGTAGCCGCCCAGCGTATGATTCAGGGGGCCAGTCCACAAAGTGTTACGAAACAGCCGCCGACCACTGGCTTCCAGGCACATGGCACGCAACAGTACTAACTAATTTTTACAATTTCAGAGGGTTAAAATGTTGCCAACAGAACGCTTTAGGACTAATCGTGGTGAGTTTCTTATAATTTCCTAATTATTATTCCGTACTTAATTCGGTTGCCTTTTTTTAATAAGCTGCGATGGTTTTTAATATAGGCTTTAAAGTTAATCTATAATGTACTTTAAAAAATAGAAACATCAATTATTGTTACGAATGACTTATCCAAAATTTATATGATATCAAATAAATATGCAGAACTAAAATTTTCCGGGTGTAACTTAAAACCAATTTTTTTTCTTCTACGTTTGTTATTCGTGAGTCGAGTATATATACTATGTCAAAATACTATACTAAATTGCACTCGTTTAAAATTCAAATGTTCAACTCCCGCCTGTAGACGTTTATTTTGTACCTTCTGCGCCTTGACCGCACCTTCCCGAGGTGGTGTGAAGAACCCGGTTGGTCGCAGCAACCGAGTACTGCATCCAGGCGCGAGAACGCCTAGTTGCAGCTAGGGTGCAGTAGTTGAAGACGGTACCGACCACGTGAACCAAAGATTTTGTTAAAAACTAGGAGCATTGAGAGTGATGATTAGAGAGTGACGTGCAAATTTCGCGTTATTGTTTAGCGACATGCTAGAATTCATTGGCTTGTACTAACCCGAACTCTGTGGCGTCAGGGATCGATCCAGAGGTTTGACCTTTTACGTACAGTTTATCCTTAAAATATTACACATTTTTAAGTAGTATATGCAGTTTTTTGTTTATGAAACGCTTTAAATAGAATTATTTTGCACCTTAAATCTAAATTTTTCCGGGAGAGAGCCCCTCGGACTCTCCTTGTTTGACTTGGGGTCTGGGCATACCTACTTTTTTTTTAAAAGCCCCCCCCCTCCCCACATAACCTAGGGTTGGCTCTCCCCCGGCGTGACGTTATTGGTTGCATCTTTGTATGCCCGCATTACAGGATGGTAGCTACTTAACAATTCACTTATAACTTATATCATTGGTAGAGACACGCAAAATTCGCATTATCATTTCGTAGCAGACTAAACTTCACTTTCCTATACATACCAGAGCATATTCTGCGATTCAGTTGTCTACTAACTTTTATGTGTTGTCATTTACATGTGTTAAGTCTTTACAGAGATTGGCCTCTCTACCGTGTAAGCATTCTCCGCATCAAGTCACAACAATATCGGCCAGCGGGAGACGTCGAACGAGCGAATGGTCACTTGGAGTCTAGTCAGTTGTCAGAAAACAACGCGAATTTTGCATGATACTACCTGTTATGGAGGCCGGTATGCTGTCAGATAATAACGGGAAACTTGCAAGTCCCTAGTGATGATGTAAGAAAATGTAATGCGTATATCTGTGGCTTGTGTATGTGCTAAGCTAGATGGTAAGAAGAGCGAGACTTGGCAACAGTGTCGTTGTGCAGGTTGTGATCTGCGGAGCTGTGCCCTCCATGGTCCGGTCCGTGCGACTCTACAACCAGTGCAGCTGCAGTACGGTGCGAGTCAACAAGGATGGCAGCGTGCTAGCCAGCGAATCAATACCGGAGATGTTTGGTGAGTCTTCACATTCACTCTCCGAACACTTGTTTCTTTGCCTTTTAAGTGCAACATCTGCCGCTATCTTGTTTTACGTTGTAACTTATGTTTCTCAGGAGTGTAGCCAGGGCGGTATCGTGTTATATCCCCTCCCCGAACTACCACACATTTAAATAAAACATTTAAAACCATTTCTTAATACCTGTCAAATAAATATATAACTACAATAATTGAGAGTATGTCTGTGTATGAATATATGTAAGGCTACGTTTATAGTGCTTAGCTACAAAAATATCCCCCCCCCCCCCCTCGCCTACCTCCCCCATCAAATTACCGCACACTTTTAGAAAAAGATTCCGGCTACGCCCCGTAGTGTTTCCTTTTGATTGTAAACATTTGGCCATGATAGGCCACAGATAGGGACACTGGACTTTAGTGAGAATATGTTTGCTCCAACTTCTTATTTCAGTGCTGTACGCACACAGATGCAGTTCTGCCTAATTATTACTGGCAACGTGTCTATATTCAGAGGCGCCGCTAACTTGACTATGTCAATCAGAAAAAGATTTCTAAGATAACGAACGTCTGTGATTTGCAGACGTATTAGAGTTACAAATCTATCTTATCACTGACCGTGAAGTAGGCTACAGCTGCAGTGCAGTTGTGCACGTAAGGCACTGAAACAGATCTGAGCAAAAATATTTTCTCATAAATCTGGGATCCCTAGTACAACACTGGTAGAATTATTTCATTAATTTAGGTTAACAGTTAGCAGAACATACGTTTTTTTTAGATTAAGTTCTGAAGTCCCACAAGCCGAATTAACGAAACAATTTTACTATGTGTGTGTAAACTGTCTACCATGTGATATATCGATTACAGCCAAATGCACAAAAATTAATTGAAAAGAAAGGTTATTAAAATTTTATATTAATGTGGGGAGCAGTCCCCGCTGTCTTGAGCCTACATTATTTTCGCCCCAAATTGTCTTTTGTGCATTAGGCATCTTCGAAGCGTGAGACATGGCTTCGTTCATTTTCTCAAGTTATCTTTACTGAAGTTCTGTTACTAGTCCGATTTCTGTGTTATCCTACATAAATTTATTACTTATTTTATCAGACAAATACTTAACTAGCACAGACGGTTTAAGTTGTAATAACTTAGAAAACCTGAGAAATTGGTAGGTTTTATTTTGCCGTATGTCGTGTCGTGCGAGGAATGTAACCAAACTTCTCCAAATAGAACTGATAAAAAACTGAATAGATCCAAAATGAAGGTGCGTGATTCCTTAAAAGAATATTTATCTCGCACTCTAAGAAATTAAGGTTTTAACGATCAGTAAATGTGACAAGCTTTCTGGTGAACATATTTTGTTGTGAGCAGTTATTTACAGCACATAAACTGTCACGGATCTTCAATATTTCAACTGCAATTCATACAAGTTATTTGACAGTAGAAAATACAATCAATTCATATGACAGTAGAAAATACAATCAATTCACATTGCATAAAATGTATTATAAATAGCATACACAATGAACGTGGACACGCGTGCAATAGAGAAATACTCGCTTATCTTATAGCCATGCTTCCTAGTCTGCTCAACGCGAATGAGTGATATTTGCTTACGAATAGCATTCATAGAACGTTATACGTATATGTACCCATTTCAGGTATATCACTATTCATTAAATGTCGTACAACGTTTTGCCACTTACATTTTCGACTCAATTAAGCCCAGAATTAGCATGGCGATGCTTATTTTGCGTTTATTTCTGGACAGCCTGTATATATTCGTAGTTGTGCGTCACTAAGGGACGTTGTTAGACACGTAGAATGGTGTGCTGACTGGTTGCATACCCACCCCTGTACATTAACACTGCCACTGGCGGACTAGCTATGAGTGTTAAGAGTATGCGGTATACTAATTGACGCTGTAAACTCCAATTGGAATCTACACGTTTTTGAACGTCAATATGGAAATCTACAAACAACAATCCTAGCTAATGATATTTGCCAACTTTGTGAGCAAATATTTACCCAGAATGACGTATTTCTTAAGTATGAGCTGCAGCGCCAGCAATGAAATGTATGAGATTTCGGCGCCAGAAACTGTTATTCAGAAATACATTATTCGAGGAAATGTTTTTGCAAACTATAGCTTTAAGAATCACACGATATTCAACTGATGCTTTTGGCAGTTAACATGTATTATGCTCTCTTAAACAAATTCTTTTCAGAATTAATATGCTCCAGCCATACGTACTAATCTTCAGAGTGGTCGAAAAGTCGTGCATATCAAATCCAAAGCTTTTGTTTAATAAAGCTTTTATGAATCAGAATAGTACATGACCAATCCAATGAATACCATAACAAAAAACACGTATTTACAGCATATGCTCGAAATGGCCTTACCCTTCAGTTATGCATACAAGTTTCACATTTGAGACCAAATCCTGGAGTACACAGTTGTTGTAAATCTTTGTCGTAATGTTTGTCTTGAAGTCCTCTATTGTGTACGGGCAATTTCTGTAGAGATGCCCTCAAAGAAAAGATCTAGGGGTGACAAATCTGGTGAATGCAGGGGCCACAACCCTGTCGAAATGAGACGGTCACAGAAAAGTTCTCGTAAGAACTGCACGGCTGCAATCTAAGTGTGACATGTGGCACCACCTTGCTGGAGCCAAAAGTCATTTTCCCGAACGTCGTCGGTCTCACTGATCTCTTCTTGTCTGCAACTGTTCTGCACTCAACAGTTTATTAATCTCGTTATCGTCGTATTGTTCGGAACTGCAGTATCCGAATACTGCCGACGAAACGCGCCGACGAAACGCAACAGCAACACTCGCATACTATACAACCTAGTGGCGAAATAATGTTCAACAATGAACGCTAGCTGCTGGGAAAACGCCAAGTTTGCCAGGCAACAAACAGTGCTACACTACGGACCTCGTTTATGTGCTGTATATTACCACGCCTACGCTTACGGCACCATCTACCGGGCAACGCTACGACTAACACAACTTTCGATACCACACATTGCACCCTGCACTTGTATTGTGCACTACTCTTCGATCACTCTGTGCCATACTCTGAGGTTGCTATTTATTCGCGGGAACCTTGTATATGAATGACTACCTACGCAGACAAGTTTTTCCATGCAAACTATAAATAAAAAATTCATCCACAACTCATACACGCGTTCCCTCTCATAATTGTCTCCATTGTGGCGATGTTTCCAGAATTATTTTCTCGCCTCGATGCGGTACGTAGGCTTCGAACCAAACCTCCCAACCTCGTCGCAGTAACTGAGGAGACTCGTGGAAGGGAATGATGCGGACAGAAAGCACTATTGTAACGCCACGTCTGGGTGGGTGGACCCTGAGTATGCTGTCGAATACGCGAGGAACTAGCATCGGACAACTTTATTCTAATAATTACGGCAAGGGTACGAAAAATAACCTGGCGTCATGGTATGCAGTTTTTGTATATTTTGGCAACCATTTTAAAATCAAAGGGTATCGTCTACCCCGGCCGTCAAACGATGCATATATCATCAGTTGAATATGTCATTTACCCGCCGTACTTTTTTTTATTTCGTTTGCTTGCTTACAGCATGTCAAGGCGCTGCCTGCCACAGAGCTCAGACGGGAGCAAGGATAGGGAATTACATGTTAAATTGTATTATATGTGTCTCAGCGTCTGTCAAACTTACACATTGTGCCACCACTGACTTATTTTATCTCAGTGTGGTTTCATTGCTATATGAACTTTCAGGCTGTTTTTTCTATGCCCCGTAAACTCTAAACAAATTAGTATTTTCAGTCTGGAAAACACTCGAAAGCACCTTCACATATTTTTTTGCCTACAGTTTAGTTTTTATAGCAATGTTTTTTTTTTCTGTTGGTTCAGAAAATGATTTTTGTCGGAAAGCGTTATCGTGAAAAGAGTTTCACCGAATATAATTTAACAACATGTAAATCCGTAGCCTTTCTCTCTTCAGGGCTCTGTGGTAGGCAGTGTCCTTAAGAATTTGGTCATGTCCGAATGGTGGTTTTTTTCCATGTGCAATTACAGTTTCTAACACTCATTTATAGAAGCTTAAAACAGCCTAAACTTGCGTTTTACCATAATTTTCAAACATGACAGATTCGCTACAGAGCATTAAAAATACCACAGTAACACGGATCATCACCGTCTCCTGAGGAGAGAGGGCTCCTTCCAAAGAAAATTATAGAAAAGTTGTTATATATTACCCTATATAATTGTTCATGTTTATTTAATTATTTTAGCCTTTATAATTTTTTTGCCCTTGATTAGCAAATTACAACAATGTTGCAGTTCATATATTTTTTCTTTCTTTTTTGGTTAGCTAAACGTGGGCCAAGATAAAGGTGGCATCACAAGACTGGTATTATGTTTCGTATTAATGTCAAGTTCAAATATTGTAAATTTATTGTATATTTCGTAGCAATTTTTTTTTACTTTTCCTTAATTTAAAGTTATTTGCTTATGTTTTTCAACTAACACAAAATTTTAATATTAATGCGATACTTGATGAACCCCCAACGAACGCGAATCCTGACTTCGACAGTAGGTGGGGCTACATTAACAGCTACTTAAAAAAAAGAAGACAAAAAATGGAGGTTGATGAAAGATCGAATGAAAAGTGAAACGAAATGGTAGAGGAAGAGAAATAGAAAATAAATGGAAAGGTAAAGGGTCGAAGAGAAAGAAACATAGAAGGGAAATGAGAGCCAAATTAGTTTGGTTATTTTGCCATTTTAGAATGGCCTAGAAAAGTGTTTACTTGGCTGTGAAGAGTGTATATTTAAGATAAGCATGCGAAGGTTGATCAAGTGACACATTGCCCACCGTTGAAACGAAAGAAAATATAATATGTTACTGTATTGTGTCATAAGAAACGTTTTATACAAGACAAAAATTTACCCCCTGCAAATTAATTTTTGTAAATTGATTTCCAAACGTATTTGTGGAAGGGAATATTTTTCTTGACACACATATTTTGTGATTTATTCTATGACAGCATAAGTAGGTCTAAGTGTTGCTCAGGCTGATGCAAAGAAGGCAGAGAAGATGGTTGAAGTAAGATTGAAAGGACGCGGCTATATAGGCGCGACAAGGCGCGTGGGAGCGCGAGCTTGGCGCCATGGCGTATCTGATCAATTAGTGCCGCGGTGGCCGGGCCGCGGCCCGCCGTAATTGACATCTCGTGGCCGCCGCCCAACGTGACAGCGACACAAGTGCCTCTGCCGGTGTACTCTGCCCCTTCCTTCATAACCCTCTGCCGTCTATCAGTCTCGCACCCTCTCAACCCTCAGTACATATATCTGGTCCACATCACTCTTGTGTTGTGTCTAGCCGCTGAGACTGTGCCGCACATTCGGCAATCATCGGGGTGTCAGCACATGCGCCGACACTTTACCGGGCCGCAGACGCGAGAATGTGCAGCGCCACGTATTCACTGTTATTGTAGTTCCCCAGCCTAACAAAGCCGTCTTTCAACTTTGAAAACAGCTTTTATTGTCATATTAAAGTAACCTAAACCGCCACAGGGGACGTGGAAAGAAAGGGGCGAGCAACCCGAGAGTTTCCGATGATTTCCGAATGTGTGGTACAGTCTCAGCGGCTAGACACAACTACTGAAAACTGGCAAGCAGTTAGGTGTCTGTTCTCCCAAGAGACTATGCAAAATTGGCAATAACATAGCCAGTGTCTGCCACTATAAGCGTTGGGTTTTCAGTAATGTAGGCTTTTTAGAGTAAAGAGCACTTTTTTAGACACTGCCTATTTTATCATTTCAGCCAATTTGGATTCTTCTACTACGAGTTTGTATTATCACTGTAATGTGACTAATAAAAATGGGTGTGCATTTCAGTGCTTTCTAGCGTATGTGAGGACATTACAAGTGTATCCAGACTTTTGGTTCGATGGATGTATGAGGGAATTGGCATAGATCTCTCCCGTCGCACAGGTGCAGGACTCAATTCATAGTGTAAGAAAGGGGTTTTTGTTTCATTATACATTTAAGTGACGGCTTAAACTTATCAAATAAATATTAATAATTTAAACAGTAATGTTTCAGTTTTTTTAATAAACACATTATTTTTTCATGTCAATGTTACAATGATCAAATTAGACGAAGCCGATGGAAATCAGGGAATTACTTCAAGTTGAGAATAATTGCACCTGTCAAGACCCAGTAGACCATCTGAACTGACGTGTAAAATCGTATCAATATAAGACTTTTGAAGAACAAGTCAAGTATACTGTAGTTGCTCACCAGAAGTAATGTAAAAGTTTCTTCCGGATGGTAGTGTGCATTTTTGACATAAAATGAGTTTTACAACACATCACATAGTTTGAACAGGACAAAATGATCAGATTGCATGAAGGCAGATTTTCATACCGGTAAATAATTGTACATGCAGCGTATAGTAGTTGCATGAGGGTGGGAACATTGTCTTGAAAAGAACAGGAAGAGTTGAAAATCCAGATCTGGGTTACAAAATGTGACGACACCGTGGGATGATAGACCCCTTATCAGCATGGCAGTGACTGATCGTTCAGCTTCGTGTCAAATGTTAGCAGAACGTTGGGGCACTGCTACAAGTCTGACATTATCTGCTTTCACATTTCGATGTCTTCTGCTTTTAAGTGGCGTGCAAGTCATTAATTCCTGTGCAGAGGACACCCTTGGTGCCATGAACACGTCCTCTGCACAGTGGCAACTTGTCAGGTTTTCTGGACGAGCCCTACTTGTATTTGGATAAAAAAAACCATAGACGCATTCGCCGATATCAAAGTGAGCGCTGTCTTTCAGAATTCATTGCCCATCGTCATACTGCACGAACGACGTATGAGATAATTTACATAACATTTGTGTATCATAAGTAGGGATAGGGAAATTTCGCGAATACAATGACCCGCATGCTATGATCCGGTGACGTGTGCATACTCAAGCCCCAACTGTTCGTTCGTTGCCTACCGTTGCACTGAGTAGCAGCTAGTGGACAAAAGGTCGGGGCTTGCGTACGCGTAGGATATTTTATTCTAACATGCAGGACATAGAATTCGCGAAATGTTCCTGCCCCTAATCATAAGTAATCTCAGCAATGCGATTAGTGAGCACTCTCAGCTCCTGTACACTCCGGGAGGCGTATTGTTCCAACAAGTCAACACCCGACCACATGTTGCCAGGAATGACCAGGCCGTCGTCGAAGCAAGCCAAGATATCGCTTCTTCCACGGCCTTCATGTTTGCGTGATTTTGTATGCACTGAACTTGTTTAGGATATAGTCTGGTCATTCACTCTCACCCGTCAGTTAGCAGCAATGACTTATGGACACGTATTGAAGCTACCTGTAAAGCTGGAATCCATCTGCGGTTTGTTTGAGTAGTTTGCCAAAGTTAATTCTAATGTGTTTCTTCCATTCTGGCATATTCTAATGAGGACAGATTTTTCACAAACGTGAGTGTGTATGTCTTTACCGGCTAAAGATTTAAATGCGGTTTTTTATTTTCAACAATAGTTTACATTTATTTTATTAAATTATATACTGTCTACTTTTCAGTATAAGTGTGCCCATACAACCTCCCCCTCCCTCTTAGCAAAAAAGTCTACTTGCTGTTGGCTGTCACTTAATTATCTCGATTGCTAGATTGACTTTCATTGGAAGGAGAAAGTTTTACATTTATAATACAAAAGTACTCTTGATTTGCTGCTCATCAATGTGTACAGTTTTCGTTGCATTTCCAAGAAAGAGGAAGAGGTTGCGTAACTCAATCATACACTGCTTGATAAAAAAACACCCACGTGAAAATGTCCTTTTATGTCTTTATGTACTGCCTAGCAGTGGACGTTAATGTCAGGAAGACCAACACTTGGCCTTTATCACAGATCCAAGCCTGCGTTAGGACTGGCAACCAGGTGTCGGAACATCTCCAGGAGAATGGCCGAACATTCACTCGTCTTGTAGGTTTGTAGCAAGTTTAGTAAGTAATGTAGGCCGTTGTGGTCTGATGCCTGGACAATTTCAGTTTATTCCAGCGGTGTTCGATGGGACTCAGGTCGGGTGTCTGAACTTGGCAGACCATTTTCGGCATATGATTGTCCAGAAGCACTCATGAACAGACTGTGCTTTATGGAATGGAGAGTTGCTATGCTCAAACACACAATTGTTTCCAAACGTTTTGTACCATAGTCCACTATAGCCAGTCAAAATACCCTCTCTCTTATAATATATCCTGTAATGTGCCTCGTAATTTTACAAGAAAAACAACCCCTTCAGTTGGGGGAGGGGCAGGATGTTGAACACATTATACCCAAATTCCACGGAATTTCACCGTACCCGCCGGCGTATATCTTTCACTGTGCATCCGCCAGACACGTCCATCAGAGGGTACGTGATAAATCTTGACTTGTCGCTTCTAACATTCACTATTTAGTTTTCCAGGACCCAGTGGTGGCACTCTTTATGCCATTAAATGTGGTATTTGGCGTTCTCAAAATAAATGAGCGGCTTATGAAAGTTCATGTATATAGCTTTACTCCGCTCAATTCAAGGCTGATGTTATTACGTGGTGACATGCAGTGACCCAGGTTTCTTCTTCTTCGGTGCTTGAATGAACCATATCAACACACGTAAAATGGTCGTACCTTCAAGTTCACACTTACGATCACATCACCGACGGTCTACTTGGACATCTAGAGAAAGGTGGAAATGGTTTAGACGGATTTTTGTTAATTAGCAACTACACCTAGCCCAACGTCACCGGACTTCCTTGCCACGCCCATTCTACTGACAACGCGTAGCACTGACCAACGCCAAGTCTTCTGCCGTATTTTATGGCTGCTTTGGTACAGTCCACGCGCCAACTAGGCCTATATTAAAACACTTCAGCTTAAATTTTTTTTACATTTTAATTTTTGTGTACTTTTTGACTTGGTATTTCATCTTCATGAGAGGTGCCCCATTTTGTCACGCATATTAACGAAGCTTATAAATATTACGCGATGCGTTACCTTCATGAGTCTCGCTGACTGATTAATGAATAGTCCTCTGATTTGTCTGTTATATTCAGTTAGCTGTTGTATTCAGTTAAAACTAATTCTGAAAGTATCAATTTAGATTTTTACCACCAACTGTCACAAATATGCGAAAATTACTGTTGGCACTCCTGCCGCGGGTTTTGCCTGGAGACAGATTTCGCCATCTGTACGGGGTGTATCTGTATTTGTATCAAACATTTTGGGATGTGTTCCTAGCATCAAAACAAGAAAGAATGTTTATGTGAACGTGGGTCCGGAAAAATCTATTTTCTATTTACATAGCGAGAGGTAAATTTATAACATCAATGTATGTGCACACCGGGTAGTAACACAGAACAAACAAGGCAATATATATTTTCCTGTGCTATTGAGTCACGTTTTTGCGTGTTTTAATACAGTTGCAGCAGTTATAATTTTATTTTATGTAAGTGGCAATACCTTTCACAAGAAACGTGATTTTAAAACAAGTACCGAATCAACTTACCTTACAGAATCCCACGTAAATGACAACTTTTCTTCTTAACATTCCTCAGAACAGTTTCATGCTGAACAATAGGTAGTCTCGCGAAGCTTATTTTTATCTGTTTTTCAAGGAAAAGATATCAAAAACATTTGTAAATGCATGTAGCTTACAGATTACAATGTCTCTTAACTCGAATGAAAAATTACTACACAAAGTTATCAAACCCCACTATATTACACAAAAACACGCTGGAAAGTCAATGAAGCTGGCTACCAGTGATTTTTCTGCAATCTCTGTTCGCTACTGATATCCTTGTTTATTCTGTGGTAGTATGTAGTAAATTAAATGCATTGAGCTGGTAATGATATTCTTTATACTGCAACATCCACGGCCACGATATTAGCGTACGGTGCTTCGATTTCCAATACCACAAATTAATAATAGGGCATATGGGAATGGGGTTGAAAACAGATAATTCGTGATAAAGTGAGCACTAAAAATTGAACCTTTGAAAAATATCACTAGCTGTTAATGCATATTAGTCAATATTAACTACAGTTTCCTTACTGCTTGTATAGTTGGCATCGAAATTGCGCAATATAGTTCCACGTCTTTCCCAGTTTAAATACAACAATACTGAAACAAAATCATCTGAAATCGACATAATTCTATTTTATATAGGTAATTAATGAACGTATTTATTAAACTGTATCTATTTATACTGACGACTACATAAATTATCTTACACGCGCAATCTTTAAGTGATGTGTCCAGAAAGTTTAGATGTGTCCTATCATTAGCCGTTACGCGCGGAAAGATACTAATTGGCTGAAAATAGACATTTAGCAGGGCTTTTTTGAGTGCTTACTTTATACCGAACCACCTATACCGTTATATCATGAGGTACATTATTCAATTGTTAATTATATAAGTGAGGTAATGAACGTTACAGGAATTGCCCCCACTTCTCCAATGCATTCTAATAACCTGCGCTCCATGCTTGGGCGTTTCTTGTTGAAAATCTCTACAGTGCGTTGAACGATAAACACACGTCGTGGCCGTAGAGGTAGGTGTCTAATGAATGTTATTGCAAGATCCAAGAAATTTAAATTCGTTTCCATCCCTGCTTGCGAACATATGTGTTGCTGTTATGGCTTAAGGACGTTGGACCCGTAAAAATTCAAAATTTTATATTTGTGCCAAACACTGTTCAACTTTTACACATCAGATAACATGTCATTTCCCCGAATAAAAAACTTTTAGGGCCCATAGTTTTAGCATAATCACCTATCAAAGTCACAAAACGGCAGTTGCGGTGTAGCCAAAATAATAAAAAATAATTAACTTGCAGAAACAAGATAATTCATGTCGATACTTAATGACGTGAACTACTTCAAGACACTTTTGTAAACATAAAGCGATATATTTTTGTATTTTTTAAAAATTGATGAAAATGAGTAAATTTTTGCATAACTTTTCGGCTACTAACTTTTGTCAAACATGTCATGAAATGCATTGATACACTGACTTTCAGTTCCCGTAATTTTGAATTCATTAGTTAATTACTTTTTTTTTATTTTGGCTGCGCTGTAATGGCCATTTAGTGACTTTGATGAGTGATTTTGCAAAAACTATGGGGCCTATTTTTTTTATTTGGGGAAATGACGTGTTATCTGATGTGCAAAAGTTGAACAGTGTTTGGCACTAATATAAAAAAATGAAATTTTACGGATCCAACGCCTTTAACCAATCGCCACGTAACTCAGATATACGTGGTTTTCGAACATAAATTCACGTAATTTTTTTTTTTTTATGTGAGGAACACATCTTAAAGTGAAATGTTTAACACCAATGCAGATACATACTGTATATTCGAGTTGAGTTAACGGCGTATTCCAACTGACTGCTCTGGGGGCGCTCCGAGAGCGAGCTCGGTGCACTCTGAAAACTGGAAAATGCAAGTGCCACGTGATTACCCGCGACAAGTCCGTATTATTTCTGCTCTAAGCAACTGGAATACGTCATATTTACAGTGGGGAAAAATATGTGGCTGACGATTTCCACTAAAAAAATTCTACAACCGAGTGAGTGAGAAATTTTGGTCAGCGCTTAACATCGAGGTCTTCAGCGCTGGTGAGGGGTGACATGAGATGAGTATGGAGCAGTGCCGGAATAAAGGGGCGGGGGAAACGGGAAGACCTTGAGAAAACTCGCCGACCATCGGCATCGTCCGGCACGATTTCCTCATGCGAAAATCCGGAGACCGACTCCGCTGGGAATCGAACCCGGATCGTGGGTGGTAAGCGAAAAGTCTGGTTCCTTGACCACCTCCCCCCTCCACCTTGGTGGTATTCTACAACCAAAATGCCTATATACAGTAATAATTCAAGTCACCAAATTCGGGAGATAACTGTTTCCATTTTCTCTTTGAGTAGCTTGTAAGTATTACACGAACCACCCTACTTGTAATACTTAATCGACTTTTTAATGAGAAGCGATATAATAGTTAATGTATTTTTGCAACTGACATGATTACCACGCGCCAACAGACCTTTTCTTTAGGTTTACATAATCAGAGGTCGCCGTCGTTTTTGCAGTGAAATGTATAACTGCCTCCAGTGGGAATAATTGAATTAAATTAATTAAAAGAAAATCTACCCACAATGAAATTTATTTTGATATAATCATACCAAGGCTAAGAAGAATGTCAAAAATATGTCCTTTAAAAATAACAAATACTATATCATAATATTTGAAGAAACATAAGATTCAAGGAAACCTGCATATGCAAGGTTTAGATGACACAAAGTAAACTTTGACCTTGAGTACCTCAGTTCCAGTGTTCATTTCTACTTAACTGCGTCTAATTGCTTTCTGTGCGCACTCGTAGCTAGAATACGAAAGTTCCGATTGCTCTCACCGTGAGTTCCGGAAACTAGAATATCCTACGTGGAACTCGGCCAGTACGCATCGAGGCAGACAAGAGCGGGTTCTGGAACATAGCGAGGCCAAGAGCGGCAAACATTATAACCTCTGATTTTTACATGTGTATTGTATATGTCGGTGTAATAGTGTTATACTTATCCGGGTTATTGGCCTGACGAGTTAGCGCAAATCTGGTTCTCTTATTTATTTGGGGAAACAATATAATTTGGTGTTTGTACGTAAGGCCGGATTTACACATTGGCCCAAGTGATTGGGCCAATCTTGGAAGGAAGAAATGCCAATGACCAAGAAACGGCCAGTAGCTATTTACACACTGGGCCAATTAATTTTTAACCAGTCATACGGCCAATTTAAATTCCATGAAAATTGAGCATCAACTTTATTCGGAAATTTCTGCAACTACATTCATACTCTATGTATATGTGCAGAATAATGTCCACTGATCCATTTCAACACTTCATATAACAATATTTCCCTCTCAAACTACAAAAAAATGTAAAATCGCAACACCAATGCATGCACCAATGTGTAAACACAGACCAAGTTAACACAAATGCATACGCCAATCCCTTTGGTGGTTGGACCAAAAACCGACAATGAATGGCAAAGCTTCCAACACATGGCCAACATTCCAAGATCGGCCAAGCACCATTTACACCCTTGTCGATTCCTTCCAAGGTCGGGTGTTGGGCCAATGTGTAAAGCCGGCTTAATATGCTCGGGGGCCGCGGTGGTCGAGGTGCCAGACGTCTCGCCTCCCACACACGATTCCCTAGGGGGTCAGTTTCCCGGATTTTCGCATGTGGGAATCGTGCTGCACCATACCGCTGCTCCATACGCCCCATGTCACCCCTCGCCAGCGCTAAAGACGTCGATGTTGAGTGCTGACCGAAATCTCTTCACTTCACCAGATATACTCACAGTCTTGTTGAATTCACACGTACAGTCGTTTCCACCGTATTTTAGAATTCATTTATTATGCGTTTTTACGTGTCCAAACCACCTAGTATACAGTTTTTGGAACCCGCGAATAAATAAACAAATATTTAGGTCCAGTAAAAAATTTTACATAGGAATATGAAAGTATTTGTTTAATTTAAGTCATGAAATACTTTTACGGAAATTAAGGCAATAGCTTAGCAAATCGTGTATTAAACTCAATATCTCTATATATAAAAATGAAAGCTGACTGACTGACATATCAAATTGCAGCCCAAACCACTGGACCTAGAATCGTGAAATTTTTTGTGAGGGTTCCCCTCAGGTCGTAGGCGAGCACTAAGACAGGATTTTTCGAAATTCGACCTCTAAGTGGGTGAAAAGAGGTGAAATGTGTTTCCGAAGAAACGTCGATAGAGCTCGAACCCGACGGCCAATCGTCGTGATTTTTACTTTAATAGGACACTCGTAAAAATGCATATTAGACATTTTAAGGATTTTTCGAAGTTCAACATTTAAGGGGGTGAAAAGACCTTAAATGTGTTTCCAATCAACTGTCGCTATCTATCGAACCCTTCGGGATAGAGAGTTGATATTCACTTCAAAATATTGCTTACGTAAATACCCAAAAAGTAGTTTTAGGTTTTTTTGAAATTCGATCCCCAGACAGTAAAAAGGGGCAAAATGTGTTTTTCATGAATCATCTATATCTTTGAAACACAATTGGCTATCGTCGTGATTTTAACTTTAATTGGTTACTTTTATAAATGTCTATGACAGGACTCAAAGACGTTTCAAAATTCTTTATTTAAAGGGGTGAAAATACGTGAAATGTGTTTTCGATTATCCTTCCATATCTATCGAATCAATCGAGATATCGAAGTGCTCTTTGCTTTGAATTGGTGCTTTTGTAAATATTCCAAGTACCATTTAAAATATATTTTCTGAATTCGGCCCTAAACTGGTTAAAAAAGGGGTAATATGAGTTTTCGACTCACATTCGATATATATCGATCCCATAGCTTTTTATACAGCGGAGTGATTTTTGTTTAGGATTGATGCTTACTCAAAAACCTAAAAAGTAATTTCAGGAATTTTCGAAATTCGCCACCTAAGGACGTGAAAAGGGGTGAAAAGTGGTGAAAAGCGTTTTCAATTGATCGTATATATATCTTGAACCCAGCGGGATAATGTTGTGTGTTTTACGTCCACGAGATACCAATAAAGTATTATAAAACGTGATTCAAGGGTTTTTCGAAATTTACTCTCTTAGGTGGTGAAAAGACCTTGAATGTGTTTTAGATAAATCCTCGATATCTATCGAACCCGTCGAGATATACAGTTAATTTTTGCTTCAGGATGATGATTACAGAAATTATCGCAAAACGGTTTTCAGATTTTTCGAAATTCGATTTCTCAATACTGCACAGGGCTGACATGTGTTTATTTAGTGAATGATCGATTTTGATTCGACTGAACGGGCTAGCGATGTGATTTACACTTCAGTTGGATACGTATACAAATGTCTAAGATGAAAATTTAAAATATTTCGAAATTCGACACCCAAAAGGGTGAAAAAGCACAAAATTTGTTTTCCATCAACCCACGATATCTATCTAACCAGTAGCGATATTGAGGTGTTGTTCACGTCAGAGTGATGCTTACGTAAATATTTAAAAAAATATGCATGTATTTTTTTTTCTTTGTAAGAAACGTGACTATTAAGAATAAAACTAAGTTGGTCAATATTCAAGGCAGACGATCCGAAAAGCAGGAACGAGCAGCGAGAAACAACCTGTACAGGAGTTTCACTCTACAGTAACCTATCGAGACGTGGTGTTGTACAACCTCTATGAGCCCAGGACACAGATATTTTTTTTTAATAACATTTTATTATCATGAATTATTTCGACGTTACATGACGCAGTTGTTTGTTACTCAGGTCTAAATTCCGGCAGGTTCTGGGCTCGAATTCCGTTAAAAGCTACGTGCGAACGTTCAATTATGACACACAATAACTACAAGGCAGATCGAATTAGTGCAATTTACATGTAGTCGTTTAAAAGGGGTAAAATTGCAGTTCGCTTTACACTTAGGTTCCTCTACAACATCAGCTGACATATCGTCGGTATACTGCCATAAGTGATTAAGTCATTAAAGTTAGTTTGTTTAAAAACACTACTAAATTGTAGATATTAACAAAAATGTGGTACGTTTCTATACTGTGACGCAACAGTACGAAATGACGAATATACTTAAAACTTGGGCAATTGTTCGTGAAGAATATATACATATTCCTAGAATTTTTATCATTTTATCTCATTTTGACTGGGTCACTTTTGGCAGTAAAACGACGATATATCATCTAACTAATATTAAGTTTGCTGTACCAAATACGTTTCCGTGAAACCTTTACCCACTGAAACTTTGTAATAGCAATAAAGTTCCAGTGAATATGTTGAAAATATGTAATTGAGGGCACCGTCACCAATGGATGTATA
>PNEQ01077214.1:0-70983 GCA_003012365.1 Medauroidea extradentata | reverse complement strand
CGCGTCCAGGCACAGTAATATGATGTTACATAAGTCCCTGTGTGTTCATTTATCATATCTAAGTAAATTTAAAGTGCATCGAGTTCTTGACCTAAAGTATCATGTTAATTAAATTTCATCGTAGACTAGCCTTGTTGGGTGTCTAACGATTCGTCTTGAGAAGCTTTGTAACTTATCTAAGTAACTTTTTGTTGTAATTCAAACATGTTTATTGGCTGATGTCCGCCGTGCACTGTGACCTTGCATAAGAAATAGATCTTGGTTAACGGTCGTGTACATATAAATTTACAACTCCATCACTTAATAAAGAGTTTTATTAACAAATATCTAAACTATACAAATATTGCAAACACAATCTAAGACACTATATGTTTATTACTGTAATTATGGTTAGCGGACAACACGTCCGTACAGTTGATTCACGAGTTACTTAACGACTGACGTACTGTTAAACGTACAAGTTTATTGGTACTCTTGCCAGTATTTAGAGATGTACGATATTCTGAAAATACCAAAAGTTTAGTTCAGTAATAATATAATAATAACCACGGTAAAAATAAGTCAGAAATATCACAATCAGATATGATTTTTTTTAAAAGCATTTTTGGACATTAACGCGTCAATGTTGTGGCTACTGCGAATGGTTTATCCGTGTATCCATTTTCCGTTCCAGTTCGTCCGAACCCAAATTCCTTGATCTATTCGTTCCGTCCTTGCATCTGTTTATGTTTACGTCGCATGCGGGATAGGTTATGCGACGCTGGACGTGAACAGTGAAAATGCCTTGCATGGTTTTCGAAACGTGGATATATGTCTTCATTACTAAAAAAACTGCGGTGATGTTTATAAGGCAAGAATAAAAGTCTTGCATAACATTCTTTACAAAAAATAAAGAATACATGTCGTGACTTATCAACAGTGTTTATGGTGATTTATAAAATGCAATTTTTCCAAAACAAAGTACAAAATTATCCAGGAGGACTTTAAACTATATTTGTTTAAAGTAAGTTCATTCACATTTTGTTGACAACTTTTTTTCTGCGTGTAGTACCAAATTTTTGTTACATTAGTACCAGAATATTTGAATACGACTGTTAGTCATGGCTTGATAATTACAATTAAATTTTGAAATATACTGTAATTGCACATGATATCAATATTTTTATCAAGTTTTCATGTAATTTTTGTTTCCGTATGTCGAAAACACGTACAAAATTTTCACGCAATATTGTTTTAATATATAGTGCGTTGTTGTTTCCTATGATACTGGCTGTACACAGCTTTGTCGGTTGGAAATAGTACATTGGCGAGCTGCACAAATTGAGCCAATTAGAATCTAGCAAGTGCAATGATATTACATTATTTGTTTACTTCAGCACTCAACTTAGAGTGAACAGAGAATAGTAGCAAAATTGGTAGCCAGAAGATGGAGTGGTGAGAGATGCAAATAAACACAACAGCTGTATAATTTACCACATGCATTTTGAAGGTTGTTTGATTTCATACTATGTATGCATTTTGGTGGGCTAATTCTTAACATTATAGCACTGCACTATTTTATCTTCTACTAGAGTCGTAAAGGTGTTATAACAATGCAGAACTAAGATGCTAGGAAGGTCACTCCATGTCAGTTCACCCAAAAAGGTCATCTAAATGTTCCCCTCTGATGCGGAGTTCTATGGAATTTCACATTTGAGTAGCCTTGACCATGATATGAAGCCATATAAATATTTCCTTCTCTGTACCTTTCAATTTTTTTTTACAGAAGTTTGAAGTTTTCTGTGTTTTCTTAAATTTGTCACTCATGGTAAGTGAACAGTTTAACATTTAAAAAAATTACATTTCAGCTAGTTAATTTCTTAGCTCTATGAAATTTTTTCTGCAAGTCAAACAAATTATGTATATTCAAAGAAAAATTACTTTAAAATGCTTTTTTTCCTCATTGCTGAAAAAAAACATTTATGTACTGTAATATTAAAATAACTTTTTTTATAAAAAAATTTGAAGTTAAAAAGCTAATATTTAACAAAAAGCTGTACAGTCAACTCATCTGGATTGGTTTTACATATATCCTTTGACTTGGTCCCAACATACTAAAGAAAAATCATAACCTTTTAAAAGTATTTTCATAAAAAAATTATATTTACCAAAATAATACAGTAGTTCAAAAACAGATTTTTCTTATAACCTTAAACAGCACAATGGCACCATGTCAATGACTGTAGTTGTACTTTTTTTTTTAAATAATTACATTTGTCACTAATCGTAGCATATTTTTCTTCATCTTTTGTCATAACACTGGAAAAATAGAATTCAAGCTTCATTCATAACAACCCATATGAATAGTTTATACCTATAGTTTTAATGCTGAAATGTTTCTTGAACTAAATTTGAGCGAACGCCACTTCTTTTTCTGGGAAGTATCACATCCTTCCACTAACTTTAGTGGCTAGTACACTAAAAACATTTAACTAACAAAGTGATGTAATGGAAAATCACAACTGTCTTCTCTGTCAGCTATGGGCCAGTGGAACATTGAAGCTGGTCCATGTGGATGTAAGAATTCAACTGAGACATCATCTTCAGGATTAAGCTTATCAACTATTCCAAAAAAAACCAATGATTGTCGTACACACAGAAAATATGAGTTTATAGAAAACTGTGACATGATGACAAGTGCGTGATTTCTTTCATTGAAATGAAAAACAGCAGTAAAGTTTTCATCAAAAGTAATGTGTTCAGTTCCAATTACGTTATGTCAGTGGAGTAAACTGATGAAATTTTCGTATTCCAGGAGCAGTCTTTATGTACTTTTATAAAAACACCTTGATAACTTATGTCACTGCTCTTGAACCAGCTCCTTTTAGACAAGCCTGAAACATATATATTCAATTTGTGATCTACAGAAACTGAATACTTCAACTCAAAAAATATTCTGCAATTAATAATGTATGTTGACCTTTGGATGTTTTACATCATACCTAACTATTTAAAATTGTGAGATAAATTTATTTGCTTCATATTTTACAAAATGGTATCTGTAATAACAATTTCAAGGTGCAAATACAAGCAATTAAGAATTTATAACTTTCAATAACCTATACTTTGTGTTCCGCCTCCATACTTCCTATTTAACACATTCAAGTCTACACTCGAGAATAGCTCGAGCATAATATTTTAATGCAACGAACAGCACCCAAGCACAGCTCGAGCGGGTGTTACTGCAGTTTCATATGAGTTTGCTCGAGCGGAATTCGATTGTGGATTACGAGGCGCGCGTCTCACATTCGTGGAAGTTCTAGATAGCATAGGCTGAAGTATTACATACGTGTGTCGTGGCACACGCTGCTTGTTGCATCACACTCATTTTTCGTATCTCATTGGTGCAACATGTACGGAAATGGTGAAAAGAAAATCACGTGGTAGCGAAGAATTTTACGATGGGATCTAGAAGATCTGTATGCTTCTTCTGGATCAGAGATTGATGACTGTGATACTGACTCGGTATACGAACCATCGTCTGAATATTCTGAAGAGACTTCTTCAGGTTTGTATAAAATAATTCTTTACTACTTACAGTATTTATTTGAAGTGTATTATACCTGTATTATACCTGAGCACATGTCTTATTCGTCTTGTATTTTTATTGCAGATGAAGATGATGTCCCGAGGAGAAGATAACAGCCAAACAGATTGCCAACAAGAATTGATTCCCGAATCTCTTGCATCACTTGTTTGTCACAGAGTGAGTGAGTGTAGTCTTTACAAAATTGTGAATTATAGGTATATATATATCATCGTCATACTATAAGTAGTTTATATTGACAACTGTTCACAATTATTTTTGAGGATGACTACCGTATGTACCCCTGACTCATGCTATCTGACCTAGCAACAGAACAAATGAACAGCAAGCAGAAAATCTTGCAAGCTGCAATGTTACTGTTGGTAATTTTTTTTTGGCTGGGTAAGATTTTTTATGTGCTGGTAATAATTATTTTGCTGAACAGTAGAAAATACTCATCTCAATGAGTACAAAAACACAAAAAGTAAATTTTTCTTATTTATTTTTTCAGATTCTAATCAGATATGATAACCAGCAAATAAAAAATCACCTGCAGCTGTTTGTTGGATATCGTCAGATAATCAACCGCCGCTGCCTGTTTTTCAAGAACACTCCGATACTCTTATCGATGTAGACGAAACATCAGACGAAATTACCTGTTTTTCACACTACAGTAGAACCTTGTTATAACGTTTCTCAAGGGACCGAAAAAATATTTACATTATTGATAGGGAAAACATTATAACAGGGTAATTTCTTATTACAAATCAGTTTTAGGGACCAAATGACGTTAGCATTATAACCAGGAAAACGTTTTAAGTGAGAACCCTAATGTGAGGGTTCTACTGTATTTTGGTATAGATGTCAGAAAAAAAAATTTTAACTGAAACGAACCAATGCTAGACAAAATGAAACTAGCAAAAATGTTGAAGCCAAATTCAATGTGGCAGCGGTGGACTACCGTAAAGCTTCAGGAAATATACAGTTTATTTGCAATTATCATTCATATGCGTTTGGTGAAAAAGCCCAAAATCAACAATTATTGGTCGAATGATAACATTATGCATTCTCCATTTCCTGGGCGTCTCCTCAGTAGGGACAGATTTCGGTCCATATTGTTCATGTTTCACATAAATGATATAGGTGATTCGGAATAAAGTGAACACTCAAAAAAGCCCTGATTAATTTCTATTTTCTGCCAGTTTATATCTTTCCGCCGATGTTAACACAAATAATGCCACATGCTTTTATTGACATAGGGTCGTGCAATGTTTACAACTACATTAAACTGCTCCGATAAATTTTAGCTACAATATCTACTCATTAAATGCACGGGGGCTGAATGTAAGATATAAAAAAAGTAATCTTAGTTATTTAAATACCTGCGAGTTAATGTCTGGTTTCTGTCCATCGACTAATCTAAACAAAACGCGCTATTGCCGTTAAGCATCTCGTACATGAGGGCATATTTTATTTGAATTTGTAACGCAAAACCGCCACTACAACAGACATGACACACGCTATTCAATAATTCAAGTTTCGTTCATTTCTACTGCCACGAACAACAACGACGCACTTCAGAAACAATAATTAACGTATTTTCTTAACATGTGAAATAAAAAGTATGTTGTTTTTAGGCTGGCAAACGTAAAACATAATATACAGATTACAGATGGTTTCACATCATTTCGGCAATGATACTCAAAGTAATTTCCAATACTTTTGAATGTGTATATACTCAAAACGGGCAAACGCACGCAAATGATGCAACCAAATATGCAACTTGGCGGCGAGAACCTAACTCTGATGCCACCTGTTGGTGGAGTTTTGAACTGTCTGAAGCACGGAGCAAGCGATAACGGCCACAGCGACTTGAGGTAAACGATAGCGTCACATAATTCTCGCGCCAATCGAGTCTGATTATAATGTATGTATGAATGTCAATAAGATCATAAGTAAATATTTTGAAGTGTATTAAGTACAGACAGGTCGAGTTCGTCATATGTTCTTTCACTAATGTTGTATTCAAATATGAAAACACACGGAACTACATACAATAAATCGCTACCAACCATACAAGCAGTAAAGTAACTCTTGTTAGTGGTGATGTATATGCAGTAACGGCTAGTGATTTTTTTCAAAGGTTAAATCTTTAGTGCTCACTTTATTCCGAATGGCCTATAATGCAACATACATACAGAGGAGACAAGAATATCACGATCCTCTACATTAAGTCACAACATACTCCAATTATTTTGTTAGCCAATGTAAAGCATGTTTTCTATCCTTAAGAGAATCTGACGACTGACGAAGGAATGTGCCCTTTCCGGGGACATTTGCACTTTCGCGTCTACATAAAAAATAAACCTCACAAGAATGGGCTAAAGCTGTACATCCTTTGTGATACCAGTACAGGATATGTTCTAAATTGTGAAGTTTATACTGGTGGTGCCTGAAGTGTAGAAAATTCCATTGAAAACCTGGTTCGAAGACTGTGTTGTAATTATTTAGGCAAAGCACACATCCTGTACATGGACCGGTTTTACACAAGTCCACAGTTATTTGACAAGCTTTGGGAGAAGAAAACCTTGGCCGTATGAAAAGTGCAGAAAAACCGGAGAGGTTTACCAGTGGAACTACGAAAAAATGATCTTTCAAAGGGTGAAACAATCTTTCGCAGGCGTGGTCCTATTTTGGTGGTAAAATGGAAAGACACTTATACTGTCTCTCAACAAAACACAAGGCTACATGTAGCGAAGTAAATGTGAGAAGTCGGGGTGGTTTAGTTGCCAAAACAAAACCAGACGTTGTCCTTAACCACAATGTCAATAAAACCAGTGTTGATGACGTTGATCAGCTGTTGAGGTACTACCCCTTCCAAAGAAAGTCTATAAAATGGTGGAAGAAAATTTTCTTTCACCTTTTCTTGATGGCCATTATAAATTCGTACATCTTGTTCAAAAAGTCAAGGGCAGATGGCAACAAAACTAGCCTAGAGAATTTCATGAAAGAGCTTGGGAATCAGCTAGCTTCACGTGGTGCCATACAAGAAGATACTACGCAGCAGCAGCAGCAGCAGCAGCAGCAACAAAGAACAAAACAAACCTACAAGACACTGTAAAGTTTGTTCCAATGCAGGCAAAGCAAAAGACGGAAAACGTACACGAAAAGGAACAAGATGGTGGTGCGTAGACTGCAGTTTCGCACTGTGTGCTCCGGAATGCTTCCACAAGTATCATACAAGCAAAATTTACGTAAACTGCACTACTTCTTACTATGTACAGATATTTATTTATGGACCCTGGACTTGAAATGTGCAGTAAACGGTGGCAAATGTAAACAGAGATAAATAATTATGTGCAGACTTCAATACGCCATTTATTTGTTTTACTACAGCTGGGATGTGAAACACAGTAATTTTGTTTGGGAAAGCAAAGTGGTGGTGCAAAAACAGCAGTTTGGCTCCACACATTTTCACTGGTTCTGCTAGATTAGTAGAAAGTAATAATTTATGCAAACTATAAAACTTGTTTAGATTTTTGTACTTATTTTTACCGTCAAAATATAGGAAGTTTGTAAGGGAAGTAAACAAATGTGGTACAATGACTGCAGATTTGCACAGTGTGTTTCATAATAATTCTTCTTGTTTTGTACGATGTATAAATTTACATAAACTGCAAATTGTATGTAGTTATTATGTACACATTTTAGGTGTTTTGCTCTAGTCATTACCAGTAAAATAATAAAGTGTGTAAAGAAGAGGAACACTGGTAGTGCAACGATTACAATTTTTTTTCATGATTCATGAAGAAAATTTAATGCAGTTTCCCCGAAACATAAAATCTGGTAAACTAAACGTCAACGTAATTACAAACGTAACACTCCTAGTTATTAAATTCTTTTTGACTTATTAAAATATAAATACAGTATTTATTGTATCACCATGTATTACAAACAAAAACACGTAACATTTAACAAGCTAACAGGCTAAATAAACACGTTGCATTACGTAACCTAAACAACCATCATTTTCCAGTCAATTTTGATACTCTTGAAATTTTCTTTGCAGTCAAAGATCGATTTTGTCAATTCACGTAAGATAGATATCTTGAATTAAAGACATGTCTTGCTATGGAACAAGCTAAAATAGAAAAAATGTTCATAATTTCACATACATTATAATTATAAATGTTGAGATTTCAAACAGAGACGAGAATTTTTGTGTTTACTATTGTCCTTGTGATGGTAACTACAGTTCCAGACACACCTTTGTCAAGCTTACATAATCTTACAATGTTGAGGCAGTCATCCATGTCTTTTCACCCGAGGAAGCTGCTCTAAGGATGCAAAACGTCGCGATAAGCACTTCCACGATTATGTGTTCGTTCTCCCTTGGTACAATGAAAAATAAGGACTTCTAAGGACTTTGTAAAACATTTTTAAGAACTTTTTTAAGAACGGAAAAATTTTTTGCTGCTGCATTTCCATTGGAATTAGTATCGCAGGTGTTTCTGTTACGTTTACAATACAATCATAGCCCTACTTTTTGTTCCTAGCTCAGAAAACTTCCTAACTTAATTGACACACATAACCTGCAACTATGTTATGAAATAAGCCAGGCCTAAAAGAAGAAAACCTAAATAAATATTTTACACTGGTAATGCTGCTAAAGGAAATTCAGTTTTACTGCGAAATTGTGAATTTATGGTTTGTTTTAAATAAGCTATGTTGCAGTTGATAACACCATGTTTTATTATTTTATTAAATGTGTCAATACATTAACAACTCGCAAACTTTACAAATGTGAAATAAACATGAATTTCACTCAGAGCCAAATTCCTTTATGTATGCTTCACAGACGTATTTTGCTCCAAATACGTATTCTGTTGTTTGTATGAATAGGTTAGGCGTCCTCTCAAACACATGTCACGTGTTTATAACTTCAGTCTTTGACACGTGATTACAGTATCCATATGTGTAATTCATAACAAAGTAACTGCAGAATAGTGTTTCATAGTCAAACTCAAAAACTTCAAAATGCGAAGAATCTATTGACTCTGTCGGCAGAATTAAAAAAAAAAATCAGATGCGCACTCCGCCATTTTGAAACTGCCTATTTAAGAAAGCCACCAATTGGCTTTCAACTGTAATTTTCTCATTGGTTCGTACGACTTACTCATTGTGACCAACTGTTGAATTCTCACTAAAAACTTATTTTACGGCCTTTAGTACACGTTATTCGAATCAAACATGATTAGAAATTAAGTTTAATGAAGTTTTTTTCTATTTCTGACCTTTAAAAAAATTTGCATCTAATCGCACATATAATAATCCATAAAATTTTACAAGTTTCCATAAAATCGTAAAAGGCCTACAATTTCCATACATAAAGTTGCAAAATTAAGAACTTTTAAAGACCATCTGATTAAATAAGGACTTTTAAGGGGTCTAAAAAACAATGTTAACAATTAAGGACTTCTAAGGACCGTATGAACCCTGTACTCGTGTGTATCTGTCAAATACCAACATGTAAGTACTTGTGATTCTGTCTTTTGAGCATACTTATTTTAAATTTTGAAGCAGTTGGCATGTTTCAGTATTTATTTCATTTATATTTTAAGACTAGTTTATTTGAAGTTGCTGAAGGTTATGTTTACATGTGAAAATAGGTTTGTTTACAGCTGATTAATGTTTACTCACTAACATTAAATGTTCAGTTACCTTTTATTTGCCTTTCTTAAGTGTTTATTTGCATTTTGTGACATACTGGATTTGAATTTGATGTTTGGTTTATTTATTACTTAGATGCCAAGTTTGTCAACCATTCTGAGTAAAGAACTTGTGGTGTAGCATGGACTCACCGAGACTCTTTCTTAATAAAGTAATAAAGTTTACTTATAATTTTAGCAAACTGGACCGCAATTTTATAATTCCTTTGGTAACTAAATTTTTTTGTTTGTTTGATAAGTATTTAAGTGTTTTCTGTTTAATCAGAATTTCTAATTGCATCAGTCAGCAGAGATACTGTCTATCCCATGTAAGAATTCCGTATTTTGACAGCTGATGCTACCAATATTTTTAACACGTGCCAAACACGTGGTAGAATAACATACCATTTAAAACAACAGGACGTGATCATATGACCTGATGAAGCAGTAGTGGCAGCCCTGATTAACAAATTGGTTAGCTTCCATCGCCGACATTGAAAATAATGTGTATTATACGTGAAAAATAAGCAAGCACTTTGGAGGAACCGTAATATGTTAACACGGATACCTATCCAGCATTAGTCAGATAACTATTTTATTCTATTCAAACTGCGTGATTTCTATAATATTTTACACACAAACACACCATTATCAACAGACCTGTACCGGCAACCAAAACAAAGGACACCATTACGTAAGTTTCTCGTGCGTTCGTGTTTCGTGACCGTGTGTGTTTGTAATTACTGTATTATCTTTTAAGATGTTACTATAAATTCTGTGCATATGTTTAATATATTGCAATGCAGGAATTAAAATAGACGGCCTGCAATCGCCAACGAAAACGGGATAATTTAAGACTCGTTTCGGAAGAGGGAACTGGAAAAACGTTCAGCTTTTCAGCATCGTGCCATGTCTACAAAAACAATCGCTAAGTAAGAAGCAGGTAATTCTTCCAGAGAAAAGTGCTATAGACAGTAAAAAAATGTTACCTACCTTTTAATTTAACGGAATTTGTTATATTTGTACGGTTCTTGTTGTGGGTGCATATGTGAAGATGCTTTTTCAAGTCGCCAACTCAATAAATTATTTTTGTACGAAAACATCAGTGTTTTTATACTATGTATGGCAAGTAAGTGGTACTGTTTAATATGAAATCCACGTGATATTTCGTGCCTGACAGCTGCAAAAGTGTAGGCCTACATATTACCAAAATAAAAGGTCAGAAAACTTAAGCCTATGTATTTCCCGGCAATTAAAGTGTATGTGTTTAATAATGTGTTACCAAAAGATTTAAAGCTGATTTGGGAAATTAGTCCTACCCATGTTTGTTTATTACTTACGCTTTTTCTTGATATATTATTTCCATTAGGTTGTGAGAGTGCAAATTTTTGCTTTGTAGTCTACAAAAAAAATATGTTGATAAGTTTTTTTTTACACATAAGTTTTGTGAGTTGCACGACTATGATAATAACATCGATATTTCGAAGGTAGGCCCTACCCACAAAAGATAAGTTTTTCGATAGTCTGCTACATGAAACTTAAAACTACTACTTGTATGATTTTATAGTGCAGAACCAAATTGAAGGCAACAAGAAAAATAATTGAATTAATGCTTTCATGTAGGTCTATTATACATACATATTCAGTTAACTCCCGATTAACCGTGCTAATTGGGACCAACAAAAACACGGATAAGCGAATTTGTATGTAAAAACACGGATAAGCGAATTCATAAAGATTTTCTGTTAATGGAACAGTGATTTTGTCACCCATACTCATGATATTACATAGTACTCTTTAGATTCAACGGATGTATTTGTAAAGCCAAAAGGCAGTAAATACGACATACATAAGATGTAAAGAATAGTTTACTGTAAACAACATTGAGCCATGAGCCACATTTTTATAAATTAGCTGTCCAACGCCGCGTACATATGGCAACAAGGCGGACCGAGCGCCAGCTGTGGGAGCTTGTCTATTGCCGAGTTCACACACACGTGCGCACTGCCAGCCACGCACAGATAAGACGCTCGCTCGTTGGGCGGCAGCCAAGACACGTGCGGAGAAACTGATTTGTTGAATGTAATGAAATAAAGACCCGGCAAACATAGCAATACCTCCATTAAAAATAATCCTTACATTACAACTGCCGAATATAACGTAGACTTATGTAAAAACAAGAAGAAACACATTTAAAAAATGTCTATGCATTCATTTCAAAGTTTGTGACAATCACAATAAAGTTTACTAAAAAATATACACATTAAAAATAAGTCTGGTATGTATACATACATTCATATGAAAGTCCATGACAACCAGTGTTTTAATAAAAACATAAACACATTTTAAAAAGTCTGGTACATTCATATGAAAGTTCGTGACAATCACAATGAATTTTAATAAAAGATACATAAGCACACACCCTCTATCGACTAGATTGCTTTCTCATTCACTCATAATAAGCTTGGTTGAAATGTCAGATTTCAGTACATCTATAGTTACATCTTTAATTTACAGAAGGAAAGAAACACATTGTGTTTACAAGAGCTCTATATTTGCCGGCGTATAATGCGAGAATTTTATGCTAATTTAAGTGGTGTTGAATCACCATTCTCATTTACGTGTCTTGTATAAGTACAAAACCAGCAAAAAAAAGTGTACTAGTATCGTTTTTGCACCAGACAGTTATTACCGTTACTGTTGTATGTTGAAGGCCGCTTCTCTATTGAGTGGATAAGGGGGCGATAGTGTAAAGAAACGTAGGCAAAGCTATGTTGTGAGTGCCACTGTAACTGTGCGTGAGTCAGTCCAGACGGCAGGACATGGCTTGCAAGGGCTGGTGTGCGACCAATCAATCCATCTGGCATCAACAACAGGATGCCTTGACCTTGACTGCATTCCACCCGCCCCTCTTCCCTGCGCCCACCCGGCGGTGGTAGGGAGAGTGGGAGGGGGAGGGTGGCGGTGTGCTGCACGGATAAGCCGAAAACCGGTTAAGCGAAGCACGGATAATCGGGAGTTTACTGTATTTCGTTAAAGATGTTTGTTTGTACTCTCATATGTTCTTGCAACTTCAGTTTGTTATAACCAAATAAGGTACTATTATTTAATGTTTTTAGGTGTCAAGTTGAAATTAAATAAATAGATAAGTTACCCATACAAGTTTTTTTTGTAATGCCATTAAATGTTACAATTTTGAGCATACCTAGGAAAATACGCAATAAATGATGTCAGGTGAAAAACACCAATACATAATTTTCAATATGTCGGCATTCGACACTTGCTAGTTTCAAAACTTTAGGAGTTTTCAAACAGTAACCTGCCGGAGAACCAAGATCATATGATCCTAACTCTTACTGCTCATCGGCGCAAGCAGACTTACCCTACCCCAGCACGTTACTGTCTGAAAATGCTATTTGTCGGCCATATTTGTTTAGTTGTCATGTTATAATTAGACATGTTTTGCTTTACTGTAAATTGTGTTTGTTTTACTATTAAAATAAAATATTACAAAAGTATTTAATACTTTTTTCTATAATACAATAATAAAGGAATGATAAGTTTGAGAGACAGATTTTCCTTGTTCTAAACAGGGAAATCGAGGACTCTAGAAAGTGTTTGTATTATACAGGTACGTGTCAACAAACGCGTCAACACCTTTTTTTTCTGTATCAACGACCGGAATTTCATAACATCAAGCATATAATAAAAATTGCGATGAACTATGACTAATTTTAAGAGAGGAAGTTATTTCCGAAATAATTAAGGTTTATATAAGAAAACCCGATGTTTCCGACAACAATATTATCGACCGATAAACCAATATTGCATATTGGATCGGACCATCACTAAAAATTCTGAGGCTGAATACCTCAGAAAAAGCTTTGACGAGCATGAGCTGCCCATTTCTTTCCGATGTGTTATCATCTGAAAGCAGTGGTTAGAACTAGCTAATTTAAAGTAGCTAGTTTTTTTATATGGAGATCAAATCATCCTAATAATAATAATAATAATAATAATAATTATAATAAGTAGTTTCTGAGGGAACTTCGCTCCTTAATATGTAGTGTCAGCTTATATGAGCTGCTGGTAATCTTGAGCAAGCGCCATGTAAATGTCACTCATTGATGCTTCCTTTCTCTTACAGCCCACCCAGCTGCATGTGGATATGTTGGTATGGGAGGACAATAAAATATTATCTCTGATAGCTGTGAGCTGCCAAAAGACAGGCGAGACTAAGCTTGTGAGTGTACAGATGGCATGAACAGAGAAAGAGAGACAGAAAGGGAAGGGAGAGTGAGTGTTACTGACTGCGAAGAGGAAGGAGGTGCTTGTAGTTTGAAGGTCTTCATTTTAGGGATACACAAAACACTGCGCCCTATTCTCTCGCCCTCTCTTCTGCCATGTCTTCTCCTCACCCTATTATCTTCTAACATGGGCCGAAATAGTTTTTATTGGAGTGATAAGACAGTCTACATTCATTGGCGAGATAAAGATAGGCCACATAAGAAAATCGCTGCTTCCCCACATTTTTTTACACACTCGGAACATGCCCTCTGCGCATAGCTGATGTTAGAAAACTGAACCCCGCAAATGTAAATCACTGTACTGTTGTTGTTTTGGGGAAAAAAATTGTGTTAACAGTTAAAATAGTGGATTTCCTTACAACTGAAAGGAACTAAATTATTTTTCTTTGATTACACAACTAACATATTCCATGTCAACTGTCAATATTGTTATAGTTAAAAAGAAAAATACTAAATCTTATCATAAAAATTAGTTTTAAACATTTATGTGGCTCCTTTAGGTAATTAAATTCTAAAATTACCAGTAAAACTTTACTTCAGATATAAAATAGATATCTTACCAAAAATTTTTTTTTATTTAACTTTGCACACAAACTACAATCTAATGTAGTCTACAAAATGTATTTTCAGCATTGATATAGGTACATTTTTTCAATGGTCTTATAAAATATAACCTGGGCTGTTGATGGTAAAATTAGCACTTTGTAAAACTTCAATAATAGAAAAAAATAGCCAACGAACAATTTTAAAAAAAGTAGCCTCAAGTAGTAATTTCTGTAGAAATATAATTGCTGTGCTTCATATTTTAAAATGCAACTTTGCTTAAAGATAATTTCAACTTAAATAAACTAACTGTGTCAAGTGTTGAAATTTAATTTATGGTAATGCTAATGAACAGATGTCACTTAAAAATTTAATAAAAGCTTTTTGCCAAAGCTAACAGAGCACGAGAGGAACTGAAAATGAGCTAAACTCCAGGAAAATTACTTTTGGAGATTGAGCTAGCTCCTTTAGTCCAAAAGAACTCTAGCTGGAGCTTAGCTCCAATTTCAAAGGAGTTTCCATGACAATGACTGAAAGGTATTTTTATCAGAGGTTTACAGGAAGAAGCTGCGTTTGACTAGACTAGAATGGAATTCATCCAAATTTAAAATTTCTAGGATGCAAGAATCGTCAAGAAAAGATTTTGGCTTTTAATATAAGATATTAATGAAGTAGTAATATATAAAATTGCTCTAGGGAGTAAGTTTAAACTTTACATATCAAAAGCAATTACTAATGAAGATTGTCTAAGACACTATAGAGAAAATGCACTGAAACAACAGGTCAAATTTAGAACAAGTAATTCAAATTCCTGTGTACTATAGGTAATAAGATAAAACTATGGAGACCTCCTACGGTAAAATAATAGCAACTATTGTCTCTGCAATGCCGAGCAAGGTAGGTCCAAGCTATTAAGTCATTATCCACAATAAAATACTTAATTAAATCATTTTTGCATCCAAGCCCAACTAAATAAGTTTTTTATCACTGCTGTTATTTGTGAACTATATATATATAGTATAACGTGAAATTCACATAAAATAAATCAAGCTAGCTTTGGGTAAAGTTTTTGAGTGTGTGGAAAAAAAAAAATTATTTTCAAGTCTTTTCAATATTACATTGCAAGATTTTATAGAAAAATACGAAGCCTTAAAAGCCAGTGTTTTTTTCTACAACATGTCAGAACACAGTTATAGGATTTATGTAACACCAACACAGATCAGTTTCATTCTTGCCCTTTGTTAAATACAATATTAGCAGTTGCATTTTCACATTTTTCATCAAAAAACATGAAGTTTTTGTACTAAAATATTTTTTTCAGTGAATTAAAAACTCTGACATTTTCTAATAATTTTCCTTCGAATCTGCATACTTTGTTAGACTTGCAAAACAAATTTTATTGAGTTAAGAAATTTAATAGCTGAAATATAATTTTGTAAATAAGGTTATACTCTATACTCCTGAAACAAATTTAAGCAAACAAAAAAATTTCAAAATTCTGTAAAAAATCATAAGGTACAGAGAAGAAAAAAATGTATATGTACAGTTCTGCTTTATACTTTGGTCAAAGCTACATAAATACATAAAATGTCATAAAAATCGGAATTGGTAGGCGACATGGTCTACGTGATTGGAGTTGGAATGACTCAGAATCTAGCACATCAATATATTACAGAATTCAGTTAAAAAACTCAACATCAAACAAAAGTCATTTGAATATAACAACACTTTCTAGCTAATTTTCTGAATGTTAGACCTAGTACAGAAGTCACAAACATACTGTCTACCCAACTATAGTATGACAACATTCACCACCTAAGGAAGTTGACCCAGCCAGAAACACATGTTCACACTTCCCCAAAATATAATACTAAAATTATGTTATTTAAAAAAATGTAATTTAATACACACACAATCCTACACATGGGTGAGCCTTGATAATAGAACCTCTAAGTTTATTATTGCTGACACACTGACCTGAACCAAATGCATCCCAAAAGCTAGACAGTCGTTTTGATATTGCTTCACGTTCAAGTTCTTTAGTATCAAAATTTTTCTTTTCTGGGCCAACTGGGCCAATTTTTGGAACTCCTTCCAAAGAAGAATTCAAGTCTACAAAAGCAGCAACTGGACTGGAAAAAAAACAGAACATAGAAAAACACAGTCCTACTAAAACATCAGTCAGTTGCAAAATAAATATTTATATAAAACTCCTCAGTATAATTTAACAAAAATGACTGAAGACAATGGTGGCGTGGCAGTACTCCTAAAATCGTTTCTCCTAAAAAGTGTTACAACCTGTCACTTAACAGTCATTTCTCCTACACACAGTAGACTGAAAGTCACTAGACCTATAGGTAGAGGCAAGAGTATTTCGCGTTTTCATCTGGCAACAGGCTAGACCACAGACACAGTACTATACGTGTACTGGCTAAAGCCGAATATCCATTGGCTTCTAATAGTACAAACGTGTAGCACGTGATATCCCAAAGACTTGTTTCCTTATTTATAACTGGCTTGCAGTCGTCAAATGTGTGTTGAATCCGTTCTCGCCTAGTCACAGAAGTGAAGTATACGTTATTGACGTTCAACCTGACCTAGAATCAATACGCGAAATAATCGTGCCTCTACCTATAGGCATTAGACCAAAAGTAGTTTCTCCTAAAATTTACTTTACAATAAGTCATTTCTCATAGATTCACTTCTCCTACAGTCATTGGACAAAAACATAAATTTTCTGTTCGGAAATGTCATTTAGCTCCAGAAACAGGCAGTAGACCCAAAGTCATTTCTCCTAAAATTAACTTCACAAAAAGTAAATTCTCCTACAGTCGTTGGACCGAAAACGATTTCAACTTTCTGTTCAGTACATTTTCCATAGTTTCAACATACGTTTGCATTGCTGTCGTTTAACCCTAGAATCGATAGGCTTCAATCGAGATTAAAACCACCAGAGCTGCATTACCTCTCCGAAAGATGGCATGTGTGCTGTTTATGTATGTATCTCGTAACTAATAACATCAAACAGCTATTCAAATGTATACCAGTGTTTTGCAAAACTACTATAGTAACTTACTCTACATATTTATTACAGGCTACTACAATTAAAAGGTGCATTCTGTTCCACTGAAGATTAGATTTTCACCCATACGGAGGAGGTATAGCTGACATATTTGGTTTGTATGATGTTTATCATTGTATTAGATTTATGTTTGAAATTCTGGTAAAGATGAAGCATTGTGTTTTGGGGATTTTTTTGAAATTAATACTGACAGCATGTCTGTATTATTTTTCCCAGCATAAACATTTGGATCTTAGGAGTAGATTATTTACTAGGGGAGGCAAAATGCCTTAATAGTACTAGCAGACACAGACTTACTGTACCAGAAAATCTATCAACATATGTTCTATGCTTTACAGTGGTAAAAATTTCAGAAATTAATTTTATACTAACATTATGAGGAAAATTATATAAGTCTAAATTTGCAGCTATACCTCACTCATCCTTACAATCTGCCTGCATACGTAAAAAAGTTAAGATTATCACTTATCGCTATAATAGTTATTGTCATGAATGTTTTTGTCTGTTTCTTACGTTATGGATGATAAAGAGACGCGTGAGGTGATCAAAAGTTTACAAAAAAAAAAAAAAACAATGTCTAAAAGGCTTTTTAAAAAATAATTAACTGTTAGTACTTTTTGTTTAGCTGCTTAACTGCAATGTTCGACTAAAGTCAAATACACAAAATACTGCTAACTTGCGTTATTCGACTTTAGTCGAACACCAAATTAAATGACTCTGTAAACCCTAGTTACATGGTCTTCTCATTTGAAAATAACCAAAAATAAACTACAGTATTTACAAAAAAAAATTTAAACATTTTTTACGCTATCTTGGCATAATTAAAAATTTTCATACCGCAGCTAAAGAATTAGACTTACACCATGTGGCAATCTCCTGAACAGTGATCAAAAGAAAACCTCGAATATTTATGAGGAATGAATTTTTATTTTTAAATGCCACTCCTCGTAAGTCAGTTGATTATAAAGTTGTTTTCTCACAAAAAAAAAGTATTACAAACTTTGACATTGCAATTAACAGTGTAGGCAAATTTTATTTTCAAAACTATGTGAGCGTAAAATGCATTAAGAATGTGAAGAATGAACAAAATTCAGTTTTCAGATGAACATGACTGCACTTGTTTCAAACAGTGCGCTACACATCTGTTTGGGATGTATATAGTGTACTATAGTGATAATACTGTTGGGACGCAATAACAGTTTGAATTTGGCACCCGCCAACTGATGCGTACTAAAAAAAAAAAAAAAGACAGTCTTGGTTCAACATGGCGGCCGGCAACAGGTTCGCTATTCGGTAACTAGGTATAAACGTTTGCATCGACGAAACATTTGGTCCTCCGGGCCGGATCAACTACGAAATGAAAGCCTTTCGCTTCGATGCCTTTTGTGCGTGTTTGTTCCGGTATTCATCACGTTTTAAACTATGCTTCGCCATACCATCACGCCCATGCACAAGCTCACAGCGCGTAATTTCGTTGCTTGTAAACATATCACGTGTGGAATATTAAAAACTGTTGTGAGAGCATAAGCTATTGGTTAGCATTATAAACATTATTTTCCTTCCTTTGTCTCGTGGCCATTGTTCGTTGATTACGACGCGACGGTCGGATGAATTGCCTTTCGAGGGTTTTGTTTTGAAACAGCACAGCCATACCAACCGGTACCAGCATTATGGCGGACTCAGATGATGCGCTTGCGCTACGTCTTGAGCGCGCGGAAAATCGTTTGCGCCGTGCCACAGACTTGGCAAAATTTGTGGTAATAGACATAACGAAGAAATCAGTGTTCATAGTTACATGTCGTGATTTAAATCAAGTGCGTCAAGGTTATGAGGTGGATCATCTGAAGTATGCTCTTGCTCACAAGAAGCATCAAACCTTCGACACAGCGCAGCATCTTGCGCGCCTCAACACGTTTGATGACACGTATTTCGAAGTGATTGCTGTTCGGGACGCATTGGAGCAAGATTTGAAGGCTGCAGCCTCTCAGGGTAAATCACCAGGAACGTCGACCACTACTCGACGCTTACCTACCATCAATCTTCCTCAATTCGACAGCAATCCTATTGAATGGATCAGTTTTTCGAACTTATTCGCTGCATTAGTTGGTGACAACCCTAACCTCACAAATGTAGAACGTTTGTCTTATTTAAAGGCCTCTTTGTCATCTGAGGCACTGTCAGTGGTTCAGTAATTGCCTCTCTCTGATAAAAACTATGCTGTTGCGTGGGACTTGTTAGGTAAATGATTTAACAACAAAAGGCTGGTGGTTTCAATACATATAGAAGCAATAGTCAAAGTTCAGAATGTGTCCCTCGAATCGCCGATGTCAATTGCTACGTTACTGTCCACCTTGAATGAAAATGTCGCAGCTCTAGATGTATTGGACGTAAACGTCAAACAATGGGATCCCTTATTGCTTCACATTGTAAAAGGGAAATTGGATGCCCAACTGCGACATCATTGGGAGCTTAAGGTCACCGAGTCAGAAGTTTACATGCCTACTCTCAACCAATTTCTGACCTTTTTGGAGGGCTACCATCGGTCAACCACATCAATATCGGTGAACGCACCAACAAAGGTTCCCACTAAAACAAGGTCAGTGCTTTCAAAACCTGCCAGTCGTTCAACTCATCCATCATTTGTTGGAAATGTAGTTAACAACGTTGCACGGTGTGCTATGTGTAACGATGATCATGATGTATTTAGGTGCCCCACATTCTTCAGCTTGTCGCCCCCGGTTCGTTACCAAACAGTGAAAACAACACTTGTACCGAAACTGTTTACGCAGCTCACACCAGTCTAAGCAGTGCTCCTCTCAGACATGTTGTCGTGTTTGTAGTGCACGCCATCATACCTTAATTCATTTCTCACGGGGGAAACCAGCAACAAGTACTAGTGAGGTAGCCCCAGAGACAACACCCTCAGAATCACCAGCCTCGCACACTCTTCTATCATCCCCTGAGAGTGTCGCTCCATCCACCGTGTTATTGTCAACAGCTGTGGTTGGTGTCCCTGGTGCCGATGGCAGCTGTCATGCTGTCCGCGCTCTTCTAGATTCAGCCAGCCAGTCTAGCTTTATGACGGAAGACTGCGTGAAGAGACTGGGCCTAGTTCGTTGTAATACATCACTGCCTGTATATGGACTGTCTCAATCACCAGTCTATGTTGCTAAAGGGGTTGTTGACTGTGTCGTGACACCAATGGGTAAGGACAACCCACGTCTACCTGTGGAGGCATTTGTCTTGCCAAAGATAACCAACCCTCTTCCTACTATCTCCCTTGATAGTCATATGTGGAGCCACATAACTCACTTGCAACTAGCTGACCCACATTTCTTCATTCCAGGACCAGAAGACATGCTGATTGGTGCGGACTTGTTTCCATACCTACTGTGTGGGCGTACGCTAACGAAAGACTGCAACTTGCCTGTGGCCATTGACACAGTGTTTGGTTGGGTGCTCATGGGAAAGGTGCCCTCTGCTGCAGTGTCGTTAAGTTGTGTATCTTTACGATCACATGCACCTTCCTTGACTGACACAGTCAGAAAACTCTAGGAAATTGAAGAAATTGAAGTGCCAACCAAAACCAGTCAGAGAACATGCAGTGTGAGTCGTTGTTTGTTAGTACGTGTACCAGAGATCACTCAGGTCGATACAGTGTTGCATTGCCATTTACAGAGCCTCTGTCACATTTTGGGGAATCTCGTGTGCAAGCCCGTCATAGACTCCACAATCAAGAGCGCAAATTAGAACGCAACCCTCAGCTAAAAGAACTGTATTCCTCATTCATGACTGATTATTTGCAGCAAGGACACATGTCACTAGTGCCATGTGAAAGGTTGAATGCACCTGCATTTTATTTACCTCACCATGGGGTGCTAAAGCCTGATAGCAACACCACTCGGCTTCGGGTTGTCTTCGATGCCTCTGCCCGAGACAGCAACGGAATATCGTTAAATGACAGACTGATTACTGGCCCAAAATTACAGAGAGATATCATAGACATATGTACTTTTACCCTTCCGCTGTCATGCAGTGGCATTCACCGCTGACATTCAACAGATGTACCGTCAGATTGAAATTCAAGACAACCACTGTGACTATCAGCAGATTCTGTGGAGGCCGTCAGACCACGATCCTGTCTGTGATTACCAGTTGAACAAGGTCATGTATGGTGTTTCATCAGCTCCATACCTTGCTATCAGGACACTTCATGAGCTCGCTGCAAATGAGAGAGAGATCGCTACCCTGAGGCATCACCAGTGTTACTGATACTTACGTGGACGATGTAGTCTCAGGAGCGTCTAGTATTGACAAGGCTGTCACTTTGCAAAGGGATTTAATAGAATTGTTGAAGTTCGGTGACTTCCACTTGAGAAAGTTTGCAAGTAATGAGCCTTCTGTACTCTCATGGCTTTCACCTGAACTTGTACAAGACAGTAGTGCTCATGCTCTTGACAGCACAAGTGATCTACCCACTGTTAAAATTTTAGGATTACAGTGGCATGCGGAGTCGGACACGTTTTCGTATAAGGTACAACATACTACCTGCTCGGTTACCAAACGAACAATTTTGTCAGATCTGGCACGAATCTTCGGTCCGCTAGGTTGGCTCTCTCCGATTGTGATGCTGGTGAAATGCCTCATTCAGCATCTGTGGATACGATGCGTCAACTGGAATGATTCCCCACCACCTGACGTTTTGGAGACATGGGATCGCTTATGAGCTTCCTGCCATTGCAGATATTGCCATCCCCAGGATTGTTCAAGTTTATCAAGATAAAGCTACCATTCAACTTCAAGGATTCTCAGACAGTTCTGAGCGAGGTTATGCTGCTGCTGTCTATATCCGCATCACCTCAATAGGGAGGTCTCCAACCGTTCACTTGATTCTGGCCAAAGCAAAGGTTGCTCCAGTGAAAAGTGTGTCTTTACCTCGTTTAGAGTTGTGCGGTGCTCTGCTGTTGGCTCGCGTAATGCATAGGGTATGTAAAAGTTACCGTTCCAAGATCAACATCACTGAGCTTTTTGCCTGGACTGATTCAACGGTAGTGCTACACTGGGTACGATACTCACCTCACAATTGGAAGACATTCGTTGCCTACCGAGTCAGTGAGATCCAAGATCTTGTGCCATTGGAATGCTGGCGTCACGTGCCGACTGACGATAACCCTGCAGACTGTGCTTCGCGTGGTTTGTTCCCCAGTGAAGTTACTGATCACCCTCTCTGGTGGACTGGCCCAATGTGGTTGGCGGAAGCACAAGAGCTCTGGCCACCAACCCCACTGAATAAAACCCATCCTGATGCGGTATTAGCAGAAAAACATAACTTCCCTCTGGTAACGGTTGCACATCCTGCAGACGTCACATTGCTGCATAAATTTTCCTCGCTCAGGAATTCAGCGCATTACTGCTTATAGCCTGCGCTTCATACAAAAACTCTGCAAGAAACCTGGCTCCATAGGGTTGCCAACAGTTAGCGAGCTGCAAACTGCCTTGATGTATTGGGTCAGGATAGTTCAGGCAGAGTCATTTGCTACAGACCTTCGTCAGCTGAAGACAACCCAATGCTATAGGGGTACTCTATCTAAGCTTGCTCCATTTATTGACCCAGAGGGCATCCTTCGTGTGGGTGGCCGTTTGCAACTGTCAGACCTGCCTTACTGTCAAAAACATTCAATAGTGCTCCCAAAACACCACCGCCTCAACCACCTTCTGATAGATCATTTTCATCTCCATGTGATGCATTGTGGAACTACAAATCTGAGATCAGTCCTTCAACAAGACTTCTGGATTCTAGGTGCTCAGAGTGTTATTCAGCAAAGACTACGTCAGTGTATAATATGTTTTCGTACTCATCCTACTGCACTAGCCCCACCCATGGGCAGTTTACCATTGGACCGTGTCAGGCAGGCTAAACCATTCTTAAAATCTGGGGTTGACTATGCAGGACCATTCAGCATTACATTGAGCCATCTGAGGAAGGCTCGCACTCAGAGTGCTTACTTGTGTGTCTTTGTGTGCTTCGCCACCAAGGCGATTCACTTGGAGCTAGTCTCTGATCTTACTACGGAAGCATTTCTGGCCACCTTCCGCCGATTTATAGCTCGCCGTGGTCGCTGCTCAGACATTTTCAGTGATTGCGGGACCAATTTTGTTGGTGCCAACAGACACTTGACACAACTACAAGCCTTTTTGTCTCAAACAGACACAAATGACTGTTTTGCTAATGCACTTGTAGAACATAAAGTGATTTGGCACTTCAATCCCCCTGCAGCCCCACATTTTGGAGGCTTATGGGAAGCAGGTGTCAAGGCAGTCAAATCACTCCTTACAAAATGTGTGGGCTCTCAAGTGCTAACGTATGAAGAAATGTACACGTTATTGACCCAAGTGGAGACGACTCTCAACTCTCGACCTCTCACCTCAGTTGCAGCCAGTCAAAAATTGGAAAATTACACACACGCTAGATAACACACAAAACATTGCGCATGGACAGTTTCTGAATGAACAGTACATATCAAAAATGTTTATTACAAACAATTTCAAAATATTTACTTTTAATTGTAACAAATGTACTGTTTGAGCAGAATAAACACAAGATTAAATGTGTATTAAAAGGGGCAAAGCGTGTGTATTAAAAGGGGGAAAGCGTAGATTTGCAATGGTGTTTGGTTCAGGAATCATGTCAACAGTCCTACAAGTGAGAAAATTGTCAAAATTTGAATGAAATACATATTTCCTTTCCTATTAAGGAAGATGTATCTACTGGTTAGCACTTGGAATAAATCTCATTCTCTTGTTAGGTTATAAATGTGTTGTACCAACTCCTATTATCGCTAGCCAGAGAGTTTATTTTTGTTTCCAGGCTGGCTAACCTGCCACGGGAGAGCCCGATAAATACTTAACAGGAGAATAGTGGCAAGCAGGAGACAATTTACAAGATGGCGATGACACTTGTAAAAATTCTGTGACTCATTTAAGCTAATACAAATAAAAACCTGCAGTTTGGTAATTGTTTATTTAGGACCGGCTGCATCAATTTTCAACTAACAGGCTGTTATCTAACACTATGTAAGCTTATTCTCTTGTTAAATGTCCAGCTTTGTAGTATCAGCTGTTTCTATTCCCTTATTAACTACCAGGTTGTTAAGAATTTTGGTGGTGTTTTTATATGTATGTTGGCAATATGGTTACTAGACGTGTATTACTTTTACCTCCAAAACTTAGATGATGCTGGCCAGTATGCAATGACTATATTATTTTTCTCATATTATTTATAAAGTACGTATGAAAAACTAAAACTTTTACAAGTGAGACGTGAAATAATAATGCAGTTTTATAACATGTTCTTTCCGCATTAGGCTATACTAAAATTTGCCTATTAGGCTCTAGTGATCATTTCAAAGTTATTACAAAACAAGTACCATGTATACTACGCTTAAAATTAACATTAACGCCAAAATATGTGACGAAAATATAAAAATTAAGAGTTAGAATTTATCGTATGCTTGTTTAAGAGATTCTCTTCATTTCATAAGATTGTAGGGCTTATCTTTGGTTTATAGTCTTTCATGAGACTGGTTCAAATACATTCACAATGTATAGTAGTGGTTCATCACCATCACACACGACGCCAGCCACGACATCCAGTCTTCTCCCTGCTCAGCAGTAGTAGTTCCTCTCTCATCTCACTTCTAGGCGGGGTTCGAAAGTGAAACGGGTTACCTCACCAGTGGAAATGAACAGAATTACTCCAGCGTGCATGTCACACCTATGGTTTTATTTTACCACCGAAACAGTCTTCACATAAATGCTTGCAACTACGGATGAGCTCGGCCTTAGCATAGTATCGTCAACTCGATAAATACAATAAAACTATGTCGCTGCTGTACAAATTACTACTTTCGCTTCATTTTTTGCACGTTAATACACTCAAACAAATACTCCTCACACCCGATGCTGGGCGATATCAAAACCATGTGGCACCCGGCCATCGGAGAAGCGTGCATTCACCTTGCCATCTCTCGCACAACAACCTTCAGGAAGCACATCCTCCCGAAGGCGGAAATACCTCGCACAAGATGTCCGCACCACGTGACAAAAGCGGTCAAAATTACCACTAGCGCTCCTGCTGGCGGACTGCCGTTTAATATAATATTTAATTACACAATATTTTTTTAGTTGCTTAATAAAGTCACAAAAGAAAAAATATACTCACAGATTATACAGAATGTTCACAAATCAATAATTATATAAATAAATTATTATTCCTTAAATAGGAAATCAATGTCCTGAACACACTCATCACTACTGGGTTTAATTATTATTATTTTAGACAAAAATTAACGGCTCGGCCCATTGGAAAAAAATAACAATACATAATCACAGTATACAAATCCACAAACTACATATTAATATTACTACTGCGAGTTAACTATCCTTGATAATTACTCTCGCATACACTTTAAACTAAAGTAGGCCAGGCTTCCAAAACTTAACCGTAAGACCAATGAAACATTAACATTGCTTGATGTAAACTACACTTAGCACATCTTGGCATCCTGGGATCCTGTGTCAATACTGCCACCTGGGGCGAAGCGCGATAACACATGAGCTTGCTCAAATTATCCTCTAAATCAGTTACAACAGAACTCAATTAAATATTAAAAAACACAGAAATAGAGAGAGAAAAAAAAAGGTATAGCTTCAAATAGAGGTGGCATGGGATGGCTACGTACCTCACAGTATTTGCTGGCTACACAAATCAAACATACCTTAGTGAACACTTACAAAGCCAGTCAAATCTATCGAAGAGTCTTTTCATAAATGACACGTGCAACACATTGAAAATAAGTTTTAGTATTGAAATTGATAAAATATCAAGGTTCTTTAAAAAATACATATACCAAATGTTATACTAATTATTGAACCTCTTGATTATTTAGGTAGTTAATGTTAGTGAAATTAAGAATTATTATATGATTAATATTAAAGTTGAGTACAGTAAGGAAGAATTTTTATATTTACAACATAACATAAATATTCTTTTGTAGTGCTATGAAACAAACTGTTCAGCATTTAGAGACAAATTATACATACCGGGTCTACAATAGAAACTTCAAAGAATTCCTGACTTCAGACCCAGTTCAAGAGAATAAATAAATAATATGGATATTTTTATTTATACTTTGTAGGTATAGGGATATTAGTGTTTGCATAACATATTGGATACAGTATATTTCTGTTGGCGTTATGATCTGCAACTGTGATATGGTAATGCAATATGATAAATAAATGTAAAAATGTAACTAATTTTATGTCTGAAATATGTTATCTCATCATAATAAAACTGTTTAAAAGTTCAAGAGAATAAAGAAAACAAGTTTCTGGTAAGGTCTTCACTAAATAATGTTTTTGGCACTGGCATCACCTTCCACAAGGGCTTCTTCAGCATGATCTAGCAGCCAAATATTTAACTAAGTCGGTCGGAATTTAGTATAGAATTCATCTCCTACACGTTGAATGTTACAGGGACAGTCAGTCATATCTCCTACAGTCGTTTCCGTCAGAAGACATAGTTTAGCTTTAGCACCAGGCAGTATTCCTACACGCAGTTGACCGAAAGTCATTCCTCATAAACTTAAGTTCGCAAAATGTTATTTATCCTGCAGTCGTCGTACTGAAAATGGTTCACTTTTTCCGTTCGGGGACATTGCTTAGCTTTAGCACCAGGCAGTGTTCCCACAGGCAGTAGACCCAAAAGTCATTTCTCCTACGGTCATTGTCCCGAAAATTATGAGAAACGACTTTCAGTTTACCGACTGCTACTCAAGACAACATCTTAGCATAGTTCAGAATAACCAAATAATAAGTATCTGGGAGGTTTTGCTAAAAAAAAACCACTCTGAATAGGCTACCATGTTCTTTTACCCCCTCGTGCAGTCACTTTAGCAGCCCTTCTTCCTCTAGTAATGCTTTAGCAGAAACACTTCTCAGTGCCTTTAGACAGAAGGATTGTTACTTGACCTGTACTTAACAGTAGCGGTCTAACTGTCCCTCAAAGCACAGTGACCCAGCTGAACAACAACACCAAGAGAGGATCGCCTTAGCTGAAAACTCAAGCTAGGTTTACCAAGGAACAGAGCCCTATAGCCAAAATTATAGAAAACTGCAGGAAAAATCAGCCCACAATAGAGAATCCCTCACTGTAACACCTGTTCACCAGACATTCTTCACAGACTCCATACCTAGCTGCTTTGCTGTCCCAGTAGGAAAAAAGTTTTCCACTTCCCTCCTCATCCACATTACCCTCTTTCGTAAGTCCCTTGTAATATCAGGGGATGCCCTACAACCATCGCCAAGCATGTGCCAACTTATCACAATTTAATCACTTGCCTCCTTTTTTAACAGCAATGACAGTGCATGTTTTTACATTTTCAGAAGGGTGTCTACGCACTTTGGACAATATACAGTAGTACTATATTTTTCTACAAAAAATGGAGCACATTAATTTTCTGAAAAATATTACCAACATCTATTGAATACCTAAAAAATTTTTTTACAAAAATTATTTTAAGATTACTTTATATAATTTCACAAAAGCTGATTTACCTATTCTCCTTGACAGAATTATCTGGCACAGTAATAGGCACATCAAACAATGTATAGTTGAAAATCTGAGATTTTTCCGTGGAGTTTTTCGGCTTTAATGAAGCTGTTCCAACTGGAGTTCTAAGTTTATCGCTGTCATCATGTACATCCTGTAAAAAAAATTTTTTTTGTAACAGAAGTCATAAGTCACATAAAAAGAAACTTCATCAACAGCCTTGTTAAAGTTTAAACACTCTCACTGCTAAATAGTAGTCGAGATCAACGAGTACTCAATTGATACAAACACTCGAGACATCTGAAAGGTCTATGCAACCTTTCACAGCCCAAAGGAAGCTCATATTTGCCACACAAATAGCATATCACGTACATAAAAGTATTCAGAAAATAAGTCAAATTACTAAAATATTTTCTATATACTATAATATGTATTTAAAAAATAGCAACACCATCTCCTGACAAAATTTACATATCATTTATGAATACTTCTCTAATGCTATTTACAAAGTTTTCCTAGTGTGAGTGTGTGTGTGTGTACATGCGTGTGCATGCTTGTGTGTGTGTGTATATATATATATTTTTTTTGTAATATAAAATGTAACTACGTATTACATATAATGGTTTATTGGACCGTGTCATTTACACAAGAAAGACCAGTAGTTTCTTTTCTTTTCTAGACTACAAATCTAGTCGGAAACAGGAAACGCCTGCAGAAGTCATATAGTTATTTAAAGAAATAATAATCAAATTTGTGTTCAAATATGGTGCATTTAATATTCTTGATATTTGAAAGGAATCTATGGTCAAGTGAAATCACTTCTACAGAGAGAGCCAAGAACTAGAACTACTAAAGAAAGCTTCTAAAATTTAACTTTATAAAGTGGGTATTAGTGGGGGGTATGAATATCGTGACCAAATATAAAACCTGACCTACACAATAAGACTACCATGACTCGAATCGTTTTCTAAATTTCAAAACTGGGTCAGTTTCTGATTCTTAGGACGTAGCTTTTCCTTGGACAGAGTTTGTTGCTCCGGCATAGCTTTTGAACTGGGTTCGCATAATTGGTTACTGAGAATTAATTAGCACAGTTTTCTTATGCTCTGATTTAGGAAATATCTACATCTCACGTCTCTAATTCGTTCCGAGATAAACTGCAAACTTCGTTCTATTTTCGGGATTTTCAAATTTTTCTTATGACGGCGAAGTTGAAGTTTGTCTCACCAAAAATTCGCCCATCCTTGACATCGTATCCTTGTAGTCATGAAGGAACAGGACATCTAGTGATGGGTGGAGTACTGGGACCTTCTCTGCAGACCTCGTCTTGGAGACAAATTCCGGAAGCCCTCGAAATGTGACGAGGCGACAAACACTCTTCCGCTCGACCTCTCAGTGAGGGCATCAGGTTGGACAGTTCCTCAGGACTCGGATCTTCTTCCAGCACCTCGAACGGAGACGTCTTCTTCATGCGGACGACCTGAACTTGTGACCCACGGTACTTATACTTCAGACGTTGTGAAAGTCCCGCAACAGGATAAATTTTCCAAACCAAAGTGGTACTGAAGTGCAGAACCAGTTTTCACTGCAGAATGATGTTTCAATCCTCGTTTATACAGCTGGTTACCTTCCCGTCAATGGTCTACGTCCGTCGTGTTTAGTGGCCGAAAAACGTTCTTTCCTCATCCTTTTCCGAAAAAAATTCTATCACAAAACTCCTTCTTCTGTTTGTTACGTGGTTGTCGATTCTTGCGCTGAGTTACTTCTTTCTGCTATGTACGAGCACGGTCGCCTCAATGCCCAGATCAGGCAAATATCTGGTCATTAAATAAAATAAAATTTAAATCGTCAAAAGACTGTATAAATCACTCACCTGACCATGATAAGTTTACACTCAACCCATAGACAAAGTTCAAAACGTGTTCTGGCTCGGGGATAGTATTTGTATAGACAAAGTAAAATAGACGATTCCAGCGCCGTCAAAGACTAATAAATTAAATTTACACATATCTGTAATATGAAGCAGGCGCTATGTTACAAAATATATAAAGACATGTCACACTTTTCATAAAATCCCAGTACTGGCAAATAAAAAAATACTCAGAAATAAACATGTTTCATTACAACATACATAATCAGCTGATTCTTCGCATATGGCCATCTAGACTTTACCTTCATGTTTTCAGTTTATTGAAAACATAACGTAAAGGCTGCTTGATTTTATCTTAGCCAACACCATTCTAAGACTCCACAAGAAGCCATGTATTGAATACTATTGTAAAGCAGAATGTTACAGTTTTAAATAGAGTAACCACCTTAAGGGTGTTCAAGTGCTATAAAATCATAATTTTATATTTCTATGAAATATTGCTAGTTTTGTAGACAATACTTGTGAGTACATTTTACTCTTACGAAACAATTTTAGCTCTCATAAACGGGGTGTCAAAGTCAAAATTTGCTTGTTACACCGCCTTGCAAATAGTGAAAACCAACGGAAATACTTAAAAATAATTCACTGTGAACTCACATCCCATGAGCTATGCAACAAAATATATATATATATATATATATATATATATATAAAAAAAAAAAACCATAATATTTTGAATTTAAAAATAATTGCAAAACTACAGAAAACATTTTAAACCGTGTGAAAATTACATTTTTTAAAATGAATCCAACACACCAAAATGCCAAAGTGACAGACACACCTGGAATAAGACCCCAGATAACTAAGACCAAGGGGTAAAAAAATGGGAGGAGGGGACAAAGCAACATTTTCCGGGTTCTTAATGATAAGGAACAAGTGATAGCAATCTTTAGACCTTTATGTTTACACGACGTATTTGTGGACCCTATAGCAAACCACAAGTTTCAACTCAAGTAAACAAGAGTTATTCTGTAAATACAGTACCACGTAAGAAAACAAGTAGGCACTCATTGTACATTAATGTACTTTATTTTTCATGTGAATTATGATGACGTATAAAAAATTTTTAGACAACCAATATATACCTCTTAGGAGGTTTCATTGATTATGATAGTTACCTGCTAATACCTCATATTCCATTTAAAAATCTGTGTGGTTTAATATATGCTAGGTCAGCATGGAACAAAAACCGCTCCTGGTCAATAAAGCTACGGCAGAGCTACAATCAGACCTAGCAAGCCAGTAATTGATAGCGAAATTGCTTTCAAAAAAAGAACATGCAACATTTCTGATATCAGAGTCATATTTGGCCATTACAAAATACGTAACAGCAATCTCTCAAACTCTCGATACATTATATGATGTAGACAGGGGAAAAGGACATCTTGATAGTCTAGCATTAGCTATAGGGGGAAAATTAAAGTTAAGCTGGATTCACAACTACACTAAACATATGTACGAATACACGTACGTTAAATTGGATTCACAACAATATTTAATCTCGGCAGGCACAGAAATTGTTTACGTCATAACAAAACATACACCATTGTAACTTACTTTCATTTTTCGAAATGAATTAAATAATTTATGATCTCAGGATAAGTTATTTTTCAATATAATATATTTAACTGAGTCTTATGTTTGCCCAAGCTGCATTCACAACTACCACTTAGAGTACGTACGTACAAAGTAGAAAGTTGATCAAATCTATTACGTATGTACGCGAGGATGTGAATGCTAGCATGTGCTCTCTGTTTTTCTACTTTTACATGTACATACGTGCATACGCTAAGTGGAGCTTGTGAATCCAGCTTTAGGGCCTGGACTCCTTACTGTTAACTTTTCTTTTATTCTCTATAATGACTATTTTTACTGAGCAACAGTCCCTTCAGAAAAAGCCAATAGTAACATCAGAAACGAGGATGATACTAAATTTGTAATGCCTGTAAAACAAAAATTTCTGTTTGGTTTATTTAAAATTGACAATCATGTATCTGTTAATTTTGGAGGTAAAATGGTAATTTTTGTTTTAAAATGTTCACGCTTTCCTCTTTGTACAGAGAAAAATAAAAGTAAAAATTACAATTTTCCTGACAAAAGGTCCCTTTTCCTTTTTAAAATGACAACTCATATTTAATTTCATTTTTATTTAAAAATACAAACAATTCAAATGAAATACAGAAACTAAGGTACACCCAAACACAAGAAAATAATTACAGTATAATGACTGTTCCTACAGCTAACTGTGGGAATCTATTATGAATACTACCATCTTTAAGATAAAAGAAGTGTTAGGCGCAGTTCGAATTTAATCTGTGCAGGCTGTGTTATTTTCCCAAGAGACACATAGTTACAAAGTATATGACAGATTGCAGCACTCTTGTTTCCCCCTCCTTCTTCGCCCCCTCCTCCTTTCCATATCTGCATACCATTCATCTCAGAGCCAGGGGATATTGTATGGTCGGAGTCCAGCCGATGACGCCCAACCACTATATATTTGTGACTGGAAAAACTTTACATTGCGTTATGTTTGGGTGTAACGACAGCAGTAACAGTACAGATTGTGCTAATTTTTTTTTCGTTTACCACCATACAAAGGGGTGTAATATAAAGGACAGAGTCCAAAATCCACGAAATACTATCACATGTTTTTACACCAGGTCAAATTCATTGCATACTACATCCTGAACACAACGTACATTGGTCACTAGAGGATGTAGAAGAAGCGATACCACTGAAAAGCATTAGTTTCAAAGCATATATGTATTTACGCAACAAGCCAAATATCTGTTGCCTGACATTAGCACATTGCCAAAATGGGCTAGGAAGTTTAATTGCAATACTTGTGGCATTTCGCATGATGCTATAACTCTCATGCAAGCAAAAAAAAAAAGTCAGTTAACTCTGTGAATTGTGCACGTGTTTTGCACAAGAAAAAATTTACAGTGAAAAAAGTGTGAACACAGAGAGAAGACGCAACCACATTGTTATGATTTCAATCAGTCCATGTCCGAACATATAGTGAAATAAATTATAAGTTAAGTGCACTAGTGTGGTTTCGAGGTGGTAGCAATGGAAAGTGACATGGATTGAGGAAACAGAGCGGTATGGAAGCAGTTAGGCCGGCGATATTTCATCGCTCTATTTGGAAAATGTTGCGACAGAAACATGTCGCTAACGGCTAGTGCGTGGCACTATTGAAATTCTTCAATTGAAAGGTAATTTTACGTGAATTTTTTGTCAGGCATTACCACTAGCATGTTTGTACAAATATTACACGGGGCATTTTGTTCTGTAGCATAGGAAAAAAAGGCAAGGCATAATTTGGCGTAATTATTTTACACAAATGTCGTGAACTCATGATTTGTAACGTTTTGTCGCATTTGTTAGCAGTATTAATGTAGACATAAAACGTGCCCATTTCACAGAAAGTTTCTTTCCTATGATTTGCTGTGCACGGGGCACTGAAAAGTGTGTCCAGAACCACGTTGGAATATCACAACATTTTATAACATAATAAAAATGAAGAAAAACATTTTCTCCAGCGAGTCATTCAGCTTCGATAACGCCTATCACAAAGAAAGGCACAGAACTTCGCGAAGCCACTACTCGAGCATGATGTAACATAATCATGATCCACTCTACAGTACGGGTACCAGTATGCGAGACTTGTTTCTTGGCAGTTACAGTGTACTGTATTGGTGTGCTGCTCAGTCGTAAACAAATCAAGCACTTGTGTATGGCTGGTTAGGTAGAGTAGAAGATGCTTCGCAGGTTATTGTGAGACACATGTGTCACAATCCTCCCATCCCCTTCCCTTTCCGACATTCCAACCTCTTCGCCAAACTGTTGTTGTGACAGACAGGTATCCCCTCCCCCCCTTCCCCTCACCAGACATTCCTGTCACTATACGCTACAAGTCATCACCTGCTCTCCTATTCATTCATATTTGAGGTTCTTCAAGTAGTTCCAACTTCTGCCACTCAAGTGGGACTGCGGCACCTTCTGATAGAGATTATGAAAATTTCAGTATTTCCATAATTATAGGCTTATTTTTATCGCTGTTGTCAATTTTATTAATTTACGATAAATAAGGCTGCAATACCTAAATTTGTATTAAAAAACTTTTGTATCCGACACAGATTTCAGGTTTAAAATCAAAATAATTAAATCTGAAGCCCTAATTTGTAGTGTAATTGGTTTTAATCAAATTAACTTTTAATGCATTTCTAACATCTTATATAAGTATTGTGTAACTATCAGATATGGAAAATAGATTTAAAAATATGTTTGTTGAAGTATTTTTTATGCAATATATTTGTAACACATCTAGACTGGAAATCCACTCACTTCTTAGTGCATATATTCAAAATTTAATTGTCAATTTATTTATACATAAAATAATTATGTTGCAGAAATTTATTTTAAACTGTAATAAACTACACACATTCCTCTTTTATATCAAGCAATCATTTCAGACTATACTAGCAGTACTTGGAGCAATCTTTATGAAGCTATGCACTTACTGTATTAATGGTTGCAGAACTATAAGGAATTTGACTCTACTTTAACCTTAACACAACTTCAAAAACGTAAGATTTATACCAGGGCCTACTTAAATACGTACATTAGTAGCACGATCATGAGAAAATAGATACTTATGGGAAATTAAAAAAAAAATTGAAGATCTCAAAGTACATGTCCATTCCACACAAAGAATAAGTTACAACTAGCCAAGGTAAGCAGCATTTTACTTATGTTATCTAGTGATGGGACGGTCGGTTCTTCGGTACCTCAGTTCTGTCGGTTCTTAAAAGAACCAAACCAGCACCTACTGTGTTTAGAACCCCAAGCTCAATTCTCGATTTCCATTATTACGAATAGGTATCAAACGTCTCATTTGTATTTTACTGAACTGTTGTATTTATGGCACAAAATATAACATCTACATAAATAGACAAAATTGAAATAATTATTTCTTACTTTAAAGTATCTGCACTTCAAGCCTTTGTTTAACAACAGAAACATCGCTTAAAAGCTTTTAACCTCCAAAATTTTACTCTTGGGGAATTGTCAATAGCATTTTTACATTTGTATCTTCTGTAAAATACATTATAGAACTGCAAAAAACTTATCTTTAATGTTTTCTACAATTACTATAAGGATTGTGGTAAATAAACAAATATCACACCAGCCATTTAGCAGTAAGAAAATAAAACGAAAAGGGCAGGTACATTAAGAAAAACAAAATCTTAGGATGATCGCGTACTCGCCAGGTGAATTAAGAAATCATTGCATTGAGAATGGTTTAATTTTTAATGCTTTAATTGATTTTATAAATTTCTGCCCTATACATGCAAAAATAATAATGCTTAGAAAATGATATATGTACCGGAATTGTTACATTAAAAATGAATGTAACGTTTTCATTAATTGAGTTTATACACCTAAAGAACTGATAATATGTTAAACATATTTCCACATGTACGGTATTCAGTGTTCATATAAATCAAAAATGGTGGAGGACATTACACTATAAATGAATGCTGTCTACCACAGTCTTGACAACCTATACAATAATTATAATTTCCAGTTTTGCATATCTTTGTTTTTCAATTCAATTCTTTAGTGTCCTGTCGACTACAATAAGTACAAAAGTGGTACAAGTAGCATAGGACTTGTCAACAAAGTTATAGACATCAATAAGTACAAACATTTTACATATATCTCCTGTTAATACCAGAAAATAGAAGTACGTAGTCACAGTGGGCCTGATGACATCTTTTACAATCAATAAAGATGACAAACAACAACAAAGTGGAAACATATCACAAAATACATTACACAGGTACTACAGTATGGTACATATCTATCATCAAACACAGAGTAACATAGCCTCTGTTTCAACAGATTTTTTTTATCTCATAACCTTCCTGAATGAATGAATGAATGAATGAATGAATAATAATAATAATAATAATAATAATAATAATAAACATGAGATACAATAACCTAGTGAAAACAGGGTAATTTGCATTTAGATGTCTAATATATAGAGCCCGGAAAACTTCGCGGATTTAATTACCTGCATGTTAGAATCCATTCTCCTGTGCATACTCAAGCCCCTACCATTTGTCCATTAGCTGCTTCTCAGTGGAACAGCAGACAATGAACGAATAGACGGGACTCAAATGTGCATAGGACAATGGATTCCAGCATATATAAGAACTACTGTACATATACTATTTCTATCATTAGACATATATTTACATACTAAATCCAACCCGATCAATACACAAAGTCAAACATAAGAGACAATAGTTGCAAACAAGGAATTGCAGACTATAATATGCAGATGATAAATCATTCACAGAGTCGCATAACCACTGATTCAGCAAATTTCTGTGTACATAAACACCCATACAGAATAAAAGTTATAATTTAACAGCATACATTAAATATTTTTCTTGAAATCAAATACAGTAGATTCTTTGCCAACTTAGAGATATCTAGAAGATTGTTGTATAGAGATATGGCAGAGCATTTAGGAGTGCTCGCAAAGCATGTGGTGTAGTGTGACATCAAGTGAAAAGTACTTCTGTTTCTTGCGGAGTAGCTGTGTACACTACAATTCTGAATTTCATGAAGTTTAATATGTGCATCATATACAAAGAGGGCACGGTTAGAATTCCCAGTTCAGGGTAGCCACTGATATTCTTAATTTTATTTCCCTGACTTTCCCTGTCCAAAATGTAAAAGTTCCCTGACTTGTACAAGTTGCTGGTATGAAATTTTAAAAACTACGTATTTTTATTAAGTTGTAACAGAAATATAATAAAAGGGAAATTTTATCCTTCTTTTAGAATTAAAATTGTTACTAAGAATGGAAAAATATTTCACAAAAATAAATTAACATAACTGTAGACACTTAAAATATTAAGAAACAAAACTCATCTCAACAGTAGAGTGTTAATCTCAAAATACATAAATTTTCTTCACTGCAAAATGTAGGCACTTTACAATTTTTTTTAATTGTCCCAATTCCACACCTAAATCATCAAGAATGTTTTTTTTTTTCCACGCATCCAAACACTTTTCTAATTTTTAAAATTTTCAATCTTCTTTACAATTTGTTCTTCGGCTACCTTAGCTTCAAGTCTTATTTTCTTCTTCTCGTCTTTAAGTTTTTGCAGGGTTTCAGAAATTTTTCGTTTCGCTTTTTGTGCTTCTTCATTTGCAACATGCAACTTCTTTTATCTTCTAAATACTGAACATATATTTTGTGTGAATATTTTATAGATAGTAACATTTTTTGTTCAATGGGAATGTGGTCTACGCCTCCAAAGTATCGAATAGCATCTGACACACGCCTTTGTACTACCAGAGACTCTTCATGTAAATTTTCTACAAGGATAGACTTATTAACAGAAAATCAACTTTCAAACAGACGCATTCCCACGTGAAAGGATGAGATATAGTTGAAATATCTGCCACAGTTCACCATATTTATGAGTTTTGCCTAATAATGTTGCAAAAAAATCATCTATGCTTAACTCTGTTTCTGGCTCGCCAGCAAAAAAATCTGCTAAATTCAACTTCCAATGCATCTTTTGCATCTTGGCAAAGGACGACATACTGATTCTTTGCTTTCTCAGCTACAGATTCAGAAATTCTGTTAACCTCAAATAGTGCTTGCAAGACAACCTCAAATCTTTTCTGACCAAGTTGCAGTTTCTGGACAATAATTTGTGGATTTAGTGATGTTAATCCTTGTACCAATTTAAACTTTAATGGGCTTTTGACTTGCAATTTTTTGATAGTTGTTATCACAACTTTCTGGCATTCCAGTTTGAAAGCAAGAATACATTTCTCATTTGCCTTAACCTTCTTCAAGTGCTTCACTGTACTTAACCCAAGGTTTACATGCTTCAAATGAAGTAAATTTTCACTGCAACTCAAGTCTAATACAACAAGTTTACTACCACAGTCAGCAGCTTCCAATTTTTCTGATTTAACAACATGGCTCATTAGAATTCTCATAAGGTCATGGAGATCACTGTACAAGTATGGAATCAAGGGTATTGCAGACTGAAATTTTCTTAAAAACGGTTCACATTCAGCAGCCAATGTCTTAAAAAAGAAAGTTTGCACTTGAGAAATTTGTCATTAAGGTGATTTCTTACACACTCGGCTGGTTTTGCATGAGGCAATACAGAAGAATGAACAAATTTATGTACATTATCAAGAACAAATAAAGCCCTTTCTAAACAATTGACATTTTCCAACCATCTAATAGTGCAGTATTTCAGGGGAAATACTTCACTGCCAGTGATATTAGTGAAACTGGCCCGGCGAGCCGGTGAATCCTTAAATATAAAATAAATATCTCGCAGAAAATTGTGCAGATCCCAAGCCACACTATTCAGCCCTGTCTTGATCGCTCCACTGACAACATGCAACCCACAAACACCAATGTTTAAATGTTTTTTACCTTCAGGATTTTCAAGTAACATGTCACTTTGCAGTTTTTTTAAGAAAGCTTAAATTTACATTTGGCCCATCCATGGACACTTGTAGTACATCCTTCCTACGTAGAGGTTTTAGGCCTTCATTGAAATGTACCAATAGAGCTTCAGCTTTTGCAGAACCTAAGAAACGACTATTCCAGTACTGACTTGACACTTTTTGCGTACTAACATCGAAATATCTCACCTGAATGTCCATTTGTCCCTTTTGAGCTGTATTATTTAGAGCTTCATCAAAACAAATGATATAATCTTCACAACTGCTAAAGCGATTTGACAGAATTTCTGAAAAATTAACTGATAAACCATGGTTTATCACATATGAGCACTTGGTTCTGCCTAACTGCAGCTGTTAAGCAATGTTGCTATCGGGAAACATAACCTTAAATATGCTGCCGACATTCTTACATGAATTCATTGAAAATTGATTGGCAACAACATTCAAACAACACACAATTTCTGCATGAGAAACATAATTTTTGTTAACAAAAGAGTCTAAATCCAACGCAGCACCAATTCGTTTACCCTTATCTTGCTGTACTTGAACTACTTGCATTTGATGTTGCTCAGTATCATTCAAGGTTAACGTAGAATGTTCACTACATCCAAGCAAAGATGATTGTTCCGATTCACTTTTAACGGCAAAAAAAGAGGACAAACGTGGTTGTGAAATTGATGTTCGCATATATTCCAAATGTTTTGGACCTTTAGAGTGTGAGACACAACCGCCAATGCTTGATTTGTATTACCTTCCACTTTGCACAACCAACCTGAAAACTGAGGATTCATTGTAGCATCAAGCCACAAATTATTAAACACTGTTTTTTTTATGCCATGATTCGGTATTGTGATACAACACAACGTCAAATTAAATTGTCAATAAACATTAAACCCGTGCCACATCCGTGTTTGCAACATGGCGTCGTGGCATAGCAGTTAACCAATGAAAACACACAAAGCTAGCGTCGTTGCCATGGGCGGGGCATAGAATGTGCCATTCTTTCATGCTCGTCTGGCAGGCAGCGCAGCTCAAGCAAGCCTCAAACAGCTGAGCGCCGCCTCAGTGCAATGAACTTTGCCACGCGCTGAACGAATTTTAACCATCAATGGCGCGCCGCGCGCCAAGAGTTTATTAATTTCCGCCGAGTTTGTCATAATTTTACAGAGTAATGCAATGATCGAGATTAATTCCCAATACAGTCCCGTATTGTTTTTATTTTCTGTAGACTTGTGACTGTAATGTAATCGATTTCCACGTCTTTTTTGTTATTAAAATTAAAAAAAATTTAAAAATCACCATTCCTGAAAATATGTCCGTACGAATTTCCCTGACCATAAATGGATTTCCCTGACTTTCCCTGACCAATTTTAATTTCCCTGACTTTCCAGGTCACTGGCAACCCTGCAGTTCCCTAAAAATCGGTCTACACGAAGCTTGAAGATTAGCTTGCGTCATGATTCAAAAAATTTTTTTCTGTAAAATAAATATTTGTGTGTATACATTTTTCAATTGTCATCACCGCTTTTGTGTTGGGTCTTGTGCCACGTGAAAATATTTTGATGGCCCCTGTGGCGGGCTGTCTGCCGCTACAGCTTGCTGCTTACTGCTGCTGTCTGTTGATCTTATAACTCAGTAGTTAACAATTTTTAGGTTATGTTATGTAAATTGCAGAACAGTCCCATCACTACTGTAGTTATTCCACAATTTATCATGGGGCCATATCGAGGACACCAGCTCAGCATCAATTTTCAATGTCAGTTATGTTCTAAAAATAATGAATATGTATACTGTATATCAATAAGTAACACTACTTTCTAACAGTAAGTAACACATCTACTTTTGAACTTACCGACTGAAGTTCTTCCTGAGAGACAGAAGCCTTGTCTTTCGTCAGACTGAGCTCAACTTCCTGATTATTGTTAATGATAACTTCAGGACTGTTAATACTTTTCTTGAACAGCTTCTCTTGCACTGGAGTGCTGCTACGAGACCAATCAACTAGAAGAAGTCATTAATTTAAATCAACAATGGTTTTGTTAGGACACAACACAAGTTTTTTTTTCCATTTAATTTACAATTAGTATGTCAGTCATTATACTAATACTAATTACATCATAGAAATAAAGCAGGTACTGACAAACGTAGTAAGATACACAGACCATCTTTCCAAACAGAAGTACAGTAAAAGTTTTTCTACAATGTGTCGTTCTATTTCATCTGTTTACAGCTTGCAAGCATCCGCACGCTTGTTGTTATTCTCAATGATATTCATACCACATCCAGTCGATGATTTAAAGCAGATAAGAAAATTTTCATTATGATCAACAATCAACTAATCCATTAATAAATTTTCATTAACAAAAAAATATAAACAATACTTTCAACAATAAATAATTTTGTATTATTTCTTTCTAGTATTATTTGCTTATACTCACATTCTTGGCCACAAAACACGAACATACAGAAAAAGTGCTATTTATACAAGTCCATACAAGTCCATTCCTTTTCAAGACTTGTCTTAGCCTAGCGACACGGTCCCACTTGCACCAAATTCAACTGACTGAGGTTCACTGACCGGAAATTTAAATTTAAAATGTCAAGTGCATATTCCAGGGCATCAACTATTTCCAGACTATATCCATGGTGGCTACAAAACAAACTGTTGGGAATATAATTCCCTGACTTTTCCCACCCGAACTGAAAATTTTCCCAGACCAAATACAATAAAACTCCTTTATAACAACCCCTTTTATAACACCCCTTTTATAACAACAACAACCTGTCTATAACAACCCTTTCCTCAAGAATTGCGGGGTTTTTAAATAGGGGTTTTACTGTAAAATTAAACCTTATAAAGACCACTCCTATATAACGACCCTATTCTAGAGAACTGTGAGAGGTCTTCATAAAGAGGTTTTACTGTAATTAATTTTTTAAACCCAAATTTATTTACTTTAAAAGAAATAAATTTTTCTTTGCCCTATTTGCTGTACTTTATACATAGTATAAGTTTAATGTACTACAAAGTATAACATTTGCATTCTTTTTGAATGACTCTTGCAATGGGGTAAGTGAAAAATCAAATAAGTATTACGGACATATGCCATTGCAGCAAATGGCATCTCGCACAAAACCAGAGAATACACGAAGACAAACAAAACAGTAAACAACCAAAAGCTCATGTTCAAAATATTTCTTCGATTTGTACTATTCACATAAAATATTCACACCTCATAAAACACTGATTACAGTATTTACTTGCACAATCATTTCATGTTTCGACCAAATTTTTTGCCCCAAAAATGGGGCACAGCCATTATTAAGTGTTTTAAAAAAAAGCACCTTTAAGATTTTTTTAGTGTAAAATAAAACTTTAATTTACACCTTATTTCCATATTTTCTCATCCATAGCATTACCATTTCTCCAAAAATAAAGGAAAGAAAAGATTTCTAGGAGACATAGTTAACATCCAAAAAAAAAACCTTGACAATCTTGTTAATCCATTCATGTGTGTCACTAACCGAAACTCGTTTAAAACGATCCTTCACAAGTTGTATACATTTTACGGTAATCCATTAAATGGAGTCCGATTTAAGCCTTACTATGTTTCTTGTTTGCATCCATTTGTTGCTTATACTGTAATACCTATCGCACCTTGTTTATTCAAATAGGGAATGTCTTCTATTACCTAATTTATTTCTGAAGTGCTGTTCTCTTCTCACAGATTTTTGTGTAGTCAGTCAGACATTTCTCCTGATCACACGAATGTGTTTGAACATATAAAATTTAACTGCAGAATTGGTACAGCTGCATACAAAAACATTAACAGAAAATTTACACTCATGCACAATGCATGTGTTTGGTCTGTCTTATTGCATAAATCTCATTAGTGCTTGTGTTGACTTAATATGCCAAATGCTTTCATCGAACACTATCTCTTCAATCGAGAGATTTTGCAACTTCTTAAGTTGGTAATGAATGGCAGGAATTTTTCTTAATAGTCTATCGTAAAGTTTGTCTCTCACAAAGTGCATTCAAGGCAATGGTGCCCGACACTCTCCAATTTTCAATATTTTCATTGCTGTAATGTATTCAGAAGACATATCGTATTTTTCGTCACAGCATCCTCTATTACATTTTCTAACATAATTAGCTAGTAACAGCCATTTTTATTCTGTGATATTTGATGGAAGATAAGAAATAATAAAATCCTTCTTACGTTCCAGCAGATGTCAAATAACGTGGATGTAATTTACTATGTAAATATGCAAAATAGAGCTGTACACTATTATTTAGAGCATGAAAGGTCAGCGAATCGATACACATCCTGTAAACTTCAAAGCGGAGAAAACAGTGAAAATAAAAGACGGCCGCACACAATCGCTCAAGGGGGCGATTCACTGTAATTTTTTTAAAATTATTTACATATTTTTGTATTTGAAGAGACATTAATAGTTACTGTTTTGTAATCATGAAAATATATTGTCATCCATAGTTTTTGCAAAAGGGCATATCGTAGTAAAATTTTCCTTGTTATGGTTTTAGGATACACACACACACACACCTGGAGGAACCGAATGGTGTTAGATATAAGAATGTTTATCTGTACTCAAAATCCCTACAAAACACACACATACAAACATATATAATTACACACACACACATACACACACACATACACACACACACATATATATACATACACATACATATAAATACACACACACATATACATACATACACATACATATAAATACACACACACAAAATATATATATATATATATATATATATATATATATATATATATATATATATATATAAAACAAAGAACAACAAAATGTACGTCACAAACTAATTCCCCTTTCAAAACAATGTCATGGGCTACGTCAACACTCTTATAAAACACAAGAGTTAATATTTTGTTTTTAAGTATGAAATGCACAGTCCAGTTGTTTAGCAAAACCATGCATGCATTCTAAGTGCATATTCGTGTTCAGTCCAGCACATGGACGGTAGCGATAAGCCCAGCGTTTCAGAAACTGTACATTCATTTTCAAAATACACACTAAAATCTTTAGTATCTATATCATTAAGTATTTTAATCATTTGAGATAGCAAACGAACAAATGCTTCTTCGTCTCTTTCCTTTAACAAAGTTTGCAGCAGTTTATTAGAACCCTTAGTTATGATCATCTAAGACAAGTAATGTAGAATATTCAAAACCATAACGGTTTAAGACCATTGAGTAATTTTTATAATAATGTAGTTTTTACTGTAGCTCTTAGGCACTTCATAGTGGTCTTCAAATTGTGTTATTGTTCAATGATTAAGAAGTCTTTTCTAGTAAACAGGTCCAAGAGTTCTAAGTCATTACTGCCAATAGAATATCTTATTGTTTCCAATATTCTGTCAAAGGGAACCTTCCTTACAATCTGACGAGCCATGTATTTTTTTTATTAATAATAATCTCATATGCCCTAGGTCTGCATTGCCCGAAATATGATCTTAAATTTGGCAGCACAGTGACTGAATATTTCGTTGCTACCAATTACTTAACGATGCCATTGATGTTTACAGGGACTTGCCAACTATCCTGTAAGTAGATGGGCAAAGGAAAATAATTTGATAATTACGACGGGCCATAGGAACATTCTTGGATTTAATACTTGTAACACTTAACCCCACAAATAAAGATGTCCATGGGCCGTTCCCAGGGAAAAATCTGGTTTTCAAAATACAAACTAGGGCTCTGTAATAATTTTATTTACTTAAAAATGCTAAATATAGATTTAGTTTTTGAAAAGTGATACATACAGTATTTAGTTGGTGGGGCAAAAGACATATCGCCCACTTAGACAACATGCTACACCCAGGCACTATAAACGCCTAAATTAATGTTTGAAACTATTTACTGTATTAATTTGCTTTATTCTCCGCTTTCGTAAGTAAATAAAATCAAAATAATTATTGCTGCCCTTCTTGCATGAATGATACTTCTATACAGCATCAAAAGTATTAAATATACTAGCACAGTATCCCCCTATCCCCCTGCCTGTTGATTGGCTGTGCACAGACAAGTTAAGAAAAATTTGTTAACTCGTGTGTCAATTGTTTACTATTTTCCTGTGCGTATGCTGTACATCCATGTAGTGGCTGTTATCTATTACAGTAACTTCCTGGGCTTGAACATGCTATTGTAGAGCATCTTTTATGTTAAAATTAAGTATATGTACATAACAATCGCACTTCACATCACCAGGTAGCATTCACAGTTACTAACCTTACTAAATAATGTTTTCATCCTTAATATAGGCAACAATGTCAAAAAATTTACATATTTATAGCCTTCAATTTGTGTAAGTGTTATAAGTGTATGTGTTACTCTACAATGAAGAACTAGTAACACATTTTGCAGCTTTCAGAAAACAGACATCAAAATCTTGTTCATAGCACTTTTGACCACCAGATTTAGCCAAGAGTATGTTGTTAAGTACTTTGTCCACCAATGAAGACCTAAATGAAGTTCTACTTTTTTTTTTTTTACAAAGCTGACTACCCTTTCACATTCCGCATTGCTATGGGATATTACTAATACTGATAACATGGTATATTCAATTCTGTCATATTTTAGACCACCACAACTGCCTTCAATTTTCCCTACTGTTGACCACTGAATGTCTATACTTCCTGCAGAATCCACTGAAATACCTGTATCAACCTGCAGATTACAGAACAGTTCTTGAAGCTGGTCCAGTGATTATTCCATTGTTTCATTTTCCTTCCTGAGGAGCATTGAAGGAAACCTATCCGCAAGAAATTTCAACAGATGCACTTTTAAAACTGCTACTTCCACATTCTTTAATACATCATTACCCAACAGAAATTTAAGAACGATATATGTAGTCACAGTATAATTTTTAAAAATTTCTTACTGATTCATTGAACTTTATTTTATCTGATGGTTTCAATTCATCCACTAATTTGGCTGCACCACTACCCACCACAAGGTCACTATCAGTATAACACTGTACTTGATGTCAAGAATAGGCACTACCTTGATTGCTGAAGGTTTCACCAAATTAAGAAGCAACTCCTTGAGTACATCAAGTAAGATGTTCCCAAGTACATGTACATGTGGAGCTTTTGACTGCCAAACAACATTAGTCTTATCAAACACCGGTATAATATGCAACAGAAAATAGGAAATGGCTTGGTTTATGTCTGCTGTCAAAAACATGAACACTCGCTCCTGACGTGACAACACCTGTGCAGTCTTTCCAGTTGTACAGACAGGTGTAGGTTTTGTTATCTTTGAAGAGGACTCTTCTGAAACTGATGATCTCTTTAAGTGGCTGTCTAATTTCGGTTTTAGAAGTCCATGCTGTTCCTTGTGAGATGATGACTTGTCAGCAAGTTTGGATGGCAACAGTTTGGGAATTTTAAACAAACTTAATGAAGTGGAAGGTGATGGCAGCTTGGTTCTACTTCTTCCTTATAAAAGCTAACTGATGGTAGCCACCACAAATCCATAAGCCATAAGTCTCTAAGGCAAACACCAAGAGAGAGCCATTGAGACACGTGCTTCAGCACCTTTCTTATTTTGTCATCATACAGTAGTTGAAGTTCTCTGAGCCTATCTTTCTGTTTTGCACTCTTCTCAAGGTAGTAGAAAATGTCCACAAGAATTTCTTCTACATTTACACAAAGTCCTCTTGAACCTTATTCTGCAGCTAAATGCAGTAAATGACAAGCACAACCAAGCACTGAACTGAAGGTTCGGTCATGTCCAGAACTTATCCTGTAATAGGCTCCTTGGCAAAGGAATCTATTGTGTTACTTCGCCCAGCCATATTTTCTGGAACTTATGTGCTCGTGTGTGTGGCCGCCAGTGTAAGCTGTGAACTGTCGTCGTCATTCTCGGCTACTTCGGATACTTTCGGGTCCCGTCGGCTGTCTTCGTGCTCCCTCCCTTCTTCCCCTCTTCCATCCCTTCCCCGACCTGTGACGCTCGGCCGGCCTTCCGCCTCTCGAGCAAGCTAACTCCCGGGCAATCTTGCCGCCGCCTTCGACTGGGTTAGTTTGGGCCGCTCCTTCATCGACACTCTGCCGGTTATGAAGCGTATGGTAAGTTTTCAGTTTGCGTTTTGATTTTGTTTATTGTGAGTCGTACGTGCTGGGTGCTTCGGCTACCAGTGCGGTAAATCGCGCGTCTACTCCTTTGCATTTAAACTGTTTTTCGACCGCGTTGACCGACGGTGTGTCGATGGGGAACGTCCGTTAAATGTATTTTGATTTAGCCCTGCTTAAGAATCGCCTTCTGCGACGTCACGATGTATGTACTTGCTTTGTATTGCTGTCGTTGCGCTCGTGCGCTTGTTGTACTTATTCGCACCTAATAAATTGTGATTTTTGTAATCGAACTTGCCACTCATGTACCTATTAATTTTGTGTGACCCTTCGGGATTCGACCCAGTTGTATAGTGTGCCGTTAGACGGTACAAATCTGCGTGGCTCTGCTTGGGTTGTATTCCCCGAGTGGTAGTTGTAGCATTAGATTCTGCCCTGGCCCTTCCCTTTTGCATATTTTTCGCCTTGTTATTTTGGATTAGTGGCAACACGATGGCTTGTGCCGGTAATAGTGCCGCGTTTGTTTATAACATGGGATATCTAGAATTGCGCGAATACCTTCGTAAAGCGGCAGTGCCCTTTGAAAATCAAGAAAATATTACAGCATTGCCCGTGCGAGCATTGGCTTATGTCAATGGGTTGCAATCTGTGGAACATAGTTTCAGGAGTGTGGCTAATGAGGGGCCGATCACTGTGACACAAAGTGTGTTGGTGTCGCGTTTGTCAGAGGTGCCTGTGTTGGGCGTGGTTGCACCTGAAAATGTTTTGCGTTTCCTCGTTCAACTTGATCAGCTGGCCGGATTGTTTCCAGTGTATCTGGGAGTATGTTTTTATCTTGTTTAGCGGCCCGTGTCTCAGGGTATGCGGCGGTAATATCGGGTGAGGTGGCGGGTGGTGAAGCGACGTATGAAGCGTTTAAAGCGCAGTTGTTATCACATGCCGGTTCCCCGACAGTTTGGTCGAGCTTTAAGAGATTGTTCGTGGATAGGTTCCAAAGACCGGGCGAGACCATGCCTGAATATGTGCAGGACGTTTTGGGATTCGCACGGGCGATGAATATGTCGCGATCCGAAATCAAATTGGTCGCGTCGGTCATTATCGCCCGAAGCACGAAGACACAGGTTCGTGCGGCCGACTCCGCACACGTATGTTGAATTATGATCGCTGGCGCTTGACATCCAGCGGGAAATGCACATGGAACGTGAATTCTATAAGACAGTGGTTCCTCCTCCCACTCCTGCGACGTTAGGTGACGTGAGTTTAGGCCGTGTTAAGGCCGATGCCGCGACGACGAACATGGGCATGAATGCTAGCCATGTTGCTGTGCGCCCGGGGAGTACTTCCTGTTCTGATAATAATTCCTACATCGTTTCCGGGCCTATAGCCCGTTCATTGTACACGGCGCCTAGGAATGTCAGGTGTGGAAATTGTACTGACCTCGGGCATTCGTCACTTCGTTGCAACAAGCCGAGGGTTCCTTGTGGTCAGCTGATTTGTTTCAAATGCAGTAAACCTGGGTATTTACGATTTTCCTGTTCGGAAAACTGAATTTTGCCTTCCGGGAGCGTGCGACGGAGGGTAATCGGGTTGGAGTGTTTGCTGCACGCGATGATTGTTTCGTAATGTTAGAATGCCACGGGAAATCCAGAGCGGCCTTGGTTGATACCGGGTCGTCGCATTCATTTGTACGTCGAAGTTTTTTGGATTGTCTGCTTAAAACTAATGTGCCCGAGTTGACAGTTCTGTTGCGCTGACTTCATGTGTAGCTAATGGGGGCCTGGTGCCGTGTGATTGTTCCGTCAAGCTGCATGTGAAAATTGGACTATTTTCATGAAATTATCGGTTTTGGGTGATGCCAGACTTAATTGCCGACATCATTTTAGGGGTTGATTTTCTGACCCATGTTCGAGCGGTTGTCGATGTCCATGCTCAACGCTTGTGTTTTAAGTTCGCGCCCGAGCATTCGTGTCCTCTAATTAATAACGTGGCTTGTTCCCCAATTCCGTTAGGGCGAATCGCCGTCACCGATGCCTCATCTACTCAGGGCCTTCAAGCTCTCCTGAATGAGTTTCGTGATGGTATCACCCCCAAGATCGGCAAGTGCGATGTGCTGCCTTACAGGTTTTCAGTGACTGATGATGTGCCAGTACGGTTGCCGTATTACACGTACAACCCGCACAAGTTGGTTATCATGTGTGAGGTAATCTGCAAGTTGTTGCAAGAGGGAGTTATCTCTCCCTCAACTTCGGATTATGCATCCCCCGCATTTCTCGTGAAGAAAGGTAGTGGTGCTGGTTATCGCCTTGTGACAGACATGACCGAGATTAACCATAAGATTCATTTGGACCCTTTTCCTGCTCCTACTGTGGATTCTGCCCTTCAACATTTAGGTAAAGCTAGTATTTTTTCTATAATTGACCTTAATTCCAGTTTTCACCAGTGTCTCCTCCATCCAGACTGTCGTAAATACACTGCCTTTTGTACTAAGTGGGCACAATATGAGTTTAACAGAACACCCATGGGTGATTGTTTTGGCACGCAGGCGTTGTCGCGCGTGCTGGATCATGTGTTGTCCGATATTAAATTTCAGTATGTTTATGATTATATTGATGATATTATAGTTTACAGTAATTCCTTTGCCGAACACCTGGAACATTTGCGAGAAGTGCTGGGACGCTTGCATAAGGCAGGGCTTACGGTCAACCTGGCTAAGGTTATATGGGCATCCCCTTCGGTAAAATTTCTAGGGTACATTGTAGCTGGTTGGCAGTTGGTGATGGACCCGAGTCGGGTGAGTCCGATTACGAATTTTCCACGCCCAAAGTCAGTGAAAGGAGTGTCTCGGTTTATTGGTCTCATAGGCTACTACGCACGCTTTATCCCTCATTTTGCGGAACTCGCAGGCCCTCTGAACGCGTTGAAGCGTAAGAATGTACCCTTTACTTGGGGTGATGAACAGGAACGCAGTTTCAATGTGCTGAAGTCTAAGTTAGCCTCCGCTCCTACGCTTGCCCTGGCAGATTTCGACCAACGCTTTGTTTTGCATGTCGACGCCTCGAGTGTTGCTCTTGGCGCTGCCCTCTGACAGTGGTGCGATAGTAAGGTTTCACCGGTGGCCTTTGCCAGCCGTACCCTGACGGAGGCGGAGCGTCGTTTGAGCGCCTTCGAGAAAGAGGCTTTAGCTTGTTTTTGGGGGACTGGGAAATTTGAATCTCTTTTGGCAGCTAATGAATTCAATCTTTGCACTGTTAATCAGGCTGTGTCCTGGCTTTTGAGTCATGTGAATGATTTTGGTAAGCTCGAGCGGTGGGCGTTTAGGTTGTTGAAGTTTAAGTTTGTGATTAAACATGTCCCTGGTAACAGTAATGTGGTGGTGGACGCGCTTTCCTGCATGTACTGTCTGGAGGATTATGAGTGTGATCCGGAAGAGCTTTCAGCTCGTTGTGCAGCCTTTACTACAAATTCTTTGTTTTATTCCCATCTTGAGCAAGCCCAGGCTGATGATCCTGAATGTCAGGACGTAGCACGTCAGGTGGCCCTCGGTGAGGATGTTCCCTATCGAGTGATTGACAATCTCGTGCATTACGTGGGGCGTCGGGGAAAGTTACGGATATTGTTGGTCCCGGAAATCGCCAGATCTAAGCTTTTGACTTACTTTCACGCCTCGCCGTTCGGTGGTCATGCAGGAAATGCTGGCACTCTCCACAAGCTCAGCGCTCGGTTCTATTGGCCGGGTATGTATCGGGATGTTTGTAATTTTGTGCGAGGGTGTGATATTTGTCAGCGAGCAAAGGCCCCTAAGACCACTAAGGTAGGATTGTATTCCACTGAGGAGGCAGTGTGTGTCTGGGATACCTTGCACTGTGATGTGTTTGGCCCCATGACACGTTCCCTTATAAGGTAATTTGTATGTTCTTATTGTCCTTGATACTTTCAGTAAATTTGTCATTCTTATTGCTATGCAAAATGTGAAGAGCGCCACCATAACACGGCTCCTCACTGAGCGAGTGTGGACTACGTTCGGACCCCCCGCGAATTTGGTCACCCAAAATGCCACGTATTTTTGCTCAACCACCTTTCGTGATATGTGCTTCCGCTGGGCCATAAATCACTTTACGCCGAGTCCTTACTATCCCTGTGGAAACCAGGTAGAGCGGTTTAACTGCAATTTGAAGGTAACTTTGTCTGCCTTGTATCACTCTCACCAGTGTGATTGGGATGTGGATCTCGACTTGATAAATATAGGCTTTAATTCAGCTACCCATGGGGCTACTAAGAGCACTCCGGCGAGCATATTGTTAGGAAGGGATTTAATCCACCCTTTACTGAATGTTTGGGGAGTCCCATCTCCTTCGTTGCCTTTGTCAGATGCCCAGCGGGAATTGCTAAGTCACCGCACCCTTGGCAATCTTACCGACGCTCGCCTCCGCACCCAGGACCGAGTGAACGCCCAGCATGTTCAAGGGAATTTTCATGTGGGGCAAGAGGTTTTTTGTCGCTCTTTCATTCTTCCGTCGCGTGCCAAGGATATTTCTAGCAAGCTTACCCTCTCCTATGACGGACCGTTTCGGATATCCCGTATGCTCGGGCCGAATACAGTTTTGTTGCAAGATTGTGCTTCGGGGCGGGTGCACCGGAAGGCCTATGTAAGTCACTTGAAGGTTACCACGCGAGATGATGATAGTGACTAACCTTGAGCATTAGTTTGTTGCAGGTTCTTGGGCCATCGTAGGAATGCTTCGGGGTTCTGCCAGACATGTCTTCCTTTAGGCCGCTTCTTAGCGCTCGTAGGCGGTGTGTGTGTGTAACCGTTTGTTTGTGTGGTGTCTTGAGTGTTGTGCCGTGTTGTTGTGTTTTGTGGAAGACGGCCGTTTGTTTTGTGTGTTTTGTTTTGTTGTGTTTACTGTATGTGTAGGCGCCTACTCCTAGTATATACTCCGATCGGAGGTGTTTATTTACTCTTAGATATTTATATTTTGTAATTTTTGATAAGATAATGCTATTCGCGCTATTGACAAGTGCGCTTTGTTGTTTGTGTAATTTTTTTGATTTGTTGTGTATTATTAGTACCTGAATTACAACACTAGTCATTAGGCAATTTGTTCTTGTCTTATTAATGTGTTTTATGAGTATTTTAGTATATTTATTGTGTATGGTGTAATGCTTTAGGCAAATGTTGTGTTATGAAAGGTTATTTTTATACATAATATTATTTCTTGTGCTGAGTTTGATTAATACTGTGTTTTCTGAGGAGATTGTTTTCCAGGGTAATTTCATCTTAATGTGTCGTAGGGCTAACCTGTACCATGTATTATTTCATGTGCGGCTTGCTGCTTCGCTCGAGAGATCCTTCTTCCGTTCCCCCTACCTCAGAGGAACATACGTTCTTCGGATGCGAGACCCGAAGCCCTTTTGCCTGCCGATTAAGCTTCGCTGGCCACACCTTTTGGAGACCGGCACTGCCTTGAACCCCCTCCATCGAAGGACTGTTGCACGTCAAATCTTGACTATGTGCCTTTCGCGTCTACTACACTCAACGGACCGCTTACTTGTGAAATAGCAGGGGGGGTTGAACTGAAGGTTCGGTCATGTCCAGAACTTATCCTGTAATGGACTCCTTGGCAAAGGAATCTATTGTGTTACTTCGCCCAGCCATATTTTCTGGAACTTATGTGCTCGTGTGTGTGGCCGCCAGTGTAAGCTGTGAACCGTCGTCGTCGTCATTCTCGGCTACTTCGGATGCTTTCGGGTCCCGTCGGCTGTCTTCGTGCTCCCTCCCTTCTTCCACCCCTTCCCCTACCTGTGACGCTTAGCCGGCCTTCTGCCTCTCGAGCAAGCTAACTCCCGGGCAGTCTCGCCGCCGTCTTCGACTGGGCTAGTTTGGGCCGCTCCTTCATCGACACTCCGCGGTTACGAAGCGTATGGTAAGTTTTCAGTTTGCGTTTTGATTTTGTTTATTGTGAGTCGTACGTGCCGGGTGCTTCGGCTACCAGTGCGGTAAATCGCGCGTCTACTCCTTTGCATTTAAACTGTTTTTCGACCGCGTTGACCGACGGTGTGTCGATGGGGAACGTCCGTTAAATGTTTTTTGATTTAGCCCTGCTTAAGAATCGCCTTCTGCGACGTCATGATGTATGTACTTGCTTTGCATTGCTGTCGTTGCGCTCGTGCGCTTGTTGTACTTATTCGCACCTAATAAATTGTGTTTTTTGTAATCGAACTTGCCACTCATGTACCCATTCATTTTGTGTTACCCTTTGGGATTCCGACCCAGTTGTATAGTGTGCCGTTAGACGGTACAGCACAATGAAATTTTCATGTTGCTGTTTAAGTATAGCTGCGACACTGTTAAGTTGGCAATGAAAAAAATTTATTTGTGTATGTTGGTGGCATTGATTTTTAACTTTGTTTTGTAACTTGTATCTAAAGACTCGGGAGCAAGTGTTTTCCAAAAGATGTTCAGACGAGTCGGTTGTATGCTATGCAGTTGGTATATTAAACTTGTCAGGTTATGGGCCCAGGCATGTGAAGTTCTCGCAGACATCTCTTACGAAATGAATACGTCGGTTTTGACGGAAAGATACTTGGCTGCATTATTAATTTTCGCGGATGGTTGTAAAATTTAATACGTCTGTTTTGACGGAGAGATACTTAGTTGAACTTGTTCATTTTCACCGATGGTTGTAAAAATTAATTTACGTCTGTTTTGACGGAAAGATACTTTGCTGAACTTGTTCATTTTTGCTGATGGTTGTAAAAATGAATGTTGGTGTTGATGGAAAGATACCTGGCTGCATTTGTGAAATGTTTTTGCGTATTCAGTATTTGTAAAATTAAATACGTCGGTTATGACGGAAGCATACCCAATTTGACTTGTCAAGAAACCGGAGGATATGCGAGTGAAAATGGAGGTTAATGTAACCAAGTTGAAGGGAGAAGCAAACTGGACTATTTGGAAATTCCAAAATCTCGTCGCAGCAGAAGCGAAGCAAATCGTAGGTGTCATGACGGGCGAGGTTGAATCACCAGCTGAAGAAGGTAAGACTAGAGATATTTTGAAGGGTACAGATTCCAAAGTTAAGGAACTTATTGTTTCTAGAATGGAGAAGGAGACGATTATTCACACCTTAAATTGCAAAACGTCTTACTAAATGTGGAATAAGCTCTTATCTATATATGAACAAACGTAGGAGACGTTAATTAATTTACTCCATGAGAAGTTTTTTAGTTTTCAGTATGAAGGCAAAGGGATGGCTGCTCACATTTCATCTGTAATGGACATTGTGACTAAATTGAAAACCCTTGGGGAAGAAATCTCTGATCGCCAAGTAATCAAGAAAATATTAATGTCTCTACCAAAAGAGTTTAGGCATTTTGCATCCTCGTGGGAGTCTGTTGATCCTGTTGGCAAACATTAAATGAATTGACATCCCGAATTATCATTGAGGAAAATAGGTTAAAGGACACCTCTTGTACACAAAACCAGGCTTTTGCTGCAGTTCAAAGAGATTGTGCAATATGCAATAAGACAAATCATGTCACTGAAAAATGCTTTAAAAACAAAAATAGTAAAAGCAATGGTAAAAGATTTTTATAATGATGATGAAAACAGCACAGTCATGCCAGGTATGAAAGACTGTCAGTAAAAGTGGAAGGCATAAAGGAAAAAGTTCCCAAGCGATTAGTACTACGTAATTTAAAGTAACTGTACTGTAAATTTAAGGAAACTCACCCAGAACTAAAGATAGGTTTCTCAAAGTTTGCGGAACTGAGGCCTAAATGGTGTGTGTTAGCTGGCTCAAGTGGCATACATTCTGTGTGTGTTTGTGTGCACATCAGAATGTCAAGTTAATGTTGTCTAGCATTAACACACAACTTACCTATAAAGACATTCTTGAAATTGCAGTTTGTGACATTTATAGTGAAAAATGTATGCATAACTCATGTCTTTCATGTCCTGGTTTTGAACCTGTCAAAGATGTTCTGAGTATTGAAGGCTTTGAAGCAGATGCTGAAGTTACCTTCGAACAGTGGCTATCAACAGATAGATGTGAGTTGGTTACTGTTGTGTAGTCATTTGCAGATTTTTTGGACAGCCTTGATGAAAATATGCAAAAGTTGAAAGTGCACCATTTCATTTCCAAACAACAGTCAAAGTTTTGAAAGAGAAGAAGGAAAATCTTGAAAGTGACACTTGCATTATACTTGCAGATTTTTCTGAAAACTTTTAGTTTGTTATGCAAGATGAGGTCCAATCTTATCACTGGTCAAATTCCCAAGCAACTATTCATCCTTTTGCGGTGTACATCAAAGTTAATGACTCTTTAGTCTGCAAAAGCTTCTGCTTCATCAGTGATTGTATTACTCATAACATAGTTACCTTTTATTCCTTTCAGAAAGTCTTGCTTACTCACATAAAAACTACTTATTCAGGCATACAAAAGGTATTGTATTTTACAGATGGTGCAGTGGGCCAGTATAAAAACAAAAAGAACTTCATTAACTTATGTTACCATAGTAAAGATTTTGGATTAAAAGCAGAGTGGCACTTCTTTGCATCAGCACACGGGAAGGGGCCTTCTGATGGAGTTGGGGCTGCTACAAAGAGTACTGTCAGGAAGGCGAGTTTACAAAGTACTCGTAATGACCATGCATTGACTTCCCTTGGCATGTTAAATTTTTGTAAACATAACATTCAAGGCATTCATTACTTCATGTGAGTTCAGAATAAATAAACAAATCAAATACATTTTTGATTCACGTTTTGAGAAAGCTATGATACCAAATACCCCCAGTAATCATGCATTTAAACCTCTTGATTTTAAAAATGTACAAATCAGCCAAACATCATACTCAAGTGAACATGTAACAGTTCAAATCACAAAAAGTGATGCGGCACTTCCCCTTCATGTGTATCCTAAGAAAAGTAACTACATTTGTTGTGTCTATGACTCCTTGTGGTGGTTAGCAAAGGTTGAAGATGTGTGTCACGATCTACAGACTGATGATAGGGAATACTTGGTTCAATTTTTTTCATCTAGCTGGACCCGGAACATCCTTCAAACTTAAACCAGAAGATAAAGTTTGGCTTAAGCAAAAAAATGCTCGAACTCACATCATGAATGAAATGAATCAACAGTGGGTAACTAAAAATTTAATTTTCTTTTTCTTAAAAGGACTGAACAAAACAACTCAATGTTTTTATTACATTAATATATACTACAAGGAGTAGGTATATCTCACATTTTTTTTTTTTTCAGAATTTTATCACCAGTCCTACATAAAAATATTTGGTCTCAAAAATGGGAATTTTTCCATTTTTTCATACTTCAGGCAACTTTTTTTATAAAGAAGGACTGAAAAATAACAGGTTGAGATTTTTTGTACAATTACTACTTATACTCAGCTATTACAAAAAAAATTATCGACTTTGGTACTGTTCTCCTTCATAACGTAAAAAAATTGAGAATATAGGAAAAAAACTCAAATTTTTTGGCCTAATTCCAGAAGTTATGCATCCACAAATCAAAAATAATTTGTATGAACAATATATGCCTTAAAGCCTCATCTTTTTAGCTTTAATATGAGACCAAGTTCGGATTTCTAGGTTAATTAGATAATTAATGACAGCCAATCACAAAAAGTACTAAAAAGGCAAATTTTAGCACGTAACTGCATCTATTAACGCGTATATAAAAAATTATTTAAACTAAAAATCTAAAAATATTTGTGCTCTTAATTTGTATGAAAATCAAAAATCATGCAGCAACCTCGATTTGTTGATTTAAAATGGAATGACCCTCTGGTATATAATTAAATAGGAAACTAAAATGTTAATGTTTATACCGTAATTATGTGAAAATATCAAGAATTTAAAATATTCTTTTAATTATGTAAAAACATAATATTTTTTGTTTCCTGTAATGGGAGCGGGGTGGCACCACTGACGGGTAACGCCGGTACCTTGCGTGCAAAGGGAAGCTTTGTAGTGTTCAAGATGGCATCAGAGGTGGTTGTGAGGGTGTTGAGTGACGATGGAGGCAGAACCGATAGGGTTCTGCTAGTAAAAGGCCGTGAACGGGTGGTTCTGCGGCATTAGTAGGCCAAGACTTTCATTTCGTTTATGTGTTTAAAGTAATTTGTGAAGTTGGGGTTATTTCTTTTTAAGAGAAACTGGTCAATTCTCGGTGATCACTGGCCTATAGTTTTTGTTGAAATTTAAATTTTTCTTCGGTTTGCTCAAAGGGTGCCTCCTGGTAGTCGGAATTTTAAGAATGTATAAGTTTGGAACGTAACTTCATTAACCAACCCCAAAATTTGCGAGAATTCTGCAGTTTTCATTCCTCGTCTCGTGCTACATTGTAAGAACCAATGCCTTTGATTTTGTAACGCTGAGCTAGTCGTGGACGTGTGGCATTGGGGTGTTGCCGCGCCACAACCGTTAAGTCAGTTGGCATTCGGGTGTAAAGAGCGATCGGGTAAGGGAAAGAAATCTTAAACTGTTACATTTCATGGGTAAAAAGGCCATGTTACATATTTGCATGACGGGAATTATGTGGTTAAACAATTGTTTATGCAAATTAACCTCACAAACTAACCTGAAAATACAGCCACATACAGTATTTATTTACGTATGTGTACGTCACTGACGATATGCAGCTGTTTTGTAATGCCAATAATACAAACACATTTGTACACAAAATGTTAAATAAATGGCAGAAACTAGCATAAATGTATTAAACTCTGTTAGCACAACAATGGTTTCCAAGCATACACAGTAGGCAATATCAGTACTAACAGAATTTAGTTAAAAAAAAAATAATCATGTCGTCAAGTTCACATTTCATTGCAAAATTTTGTTTTCCAAGCAATATAGACTAAAATAAAGATAGCATATTTGTCGTTCGATAAATAATTTTTTTATTGCTCTTCAAAATTTGTGTAAAATACATTGTCTCTTACGGCAGAAACAATGTTTGTGAGCAACAGTGACCACTTGCACAGTTATTTGTACAACAAGGCCTCAAATACACTGACTTCAAATGTTTGCGTGCGCAGTATACGGCATAGCCACATCCTGTCTAAGATCAACAGTTCTTCACTCACCACTTGTTTTATCACATATGCAGATTATGGTGCGCAACTAGAGTGCAGCTAAACGTATGATCGGTGCCAAAAGACAACCCTTAATTCACATACAGAAAATTTAACAGCTCTGCTCATACTTTTGGTTGCAGTAACCAAAGTACTAAAACCTCTTCAGGTGGTTCAGGTCCATTAGTACTCCAACGCCATCCCAAAACAGGCCTCCAGAAATCAATCTCTGACTTTTCACTATTGCTTCGATGAATATTACTTCCCAAGTGTAACATTACTGGGCAAGAAGTATTTTTTTACATGTAATAAATTATAAAAAAATTTCTTTATGTTAATACTTTATAAACTCACCAACTGCAGCTTTTCTTTTCCTTGCACTTGCATGATCAAAGTTCTTGCTGGAGCTAAGTGAACTAAGAATTTCATTGTTACACACACGCTTCTTTGGCTTTTGGTGATGCTGGTCAAAATCTGACTTCGGTGAGTCTTCACGAGCTCTTTTTAAACTGCAAAAAAAAAAAAAAATGGTAATCAGATGGCCATATGTTAGAATTAAACTGAAATTTGTACTTTAGTTAATTAAAATGAGGAAATATTTAAAGAATTTGTTTTCATTCACATTTTTAATAATTAGGTGATTTAAAAATTATTTCTTTTAGTTATAAACTGCAATCTAAAGTAAACAGCACACACGTCGTAGCCACACAGGAAGTTAAAAAATACACCATGTACAGTACACAATGAAACACCCTAATTTCATGATTTTCTCAGATTGAAAGAATTTAAATGTAGATAAATTGTTGACTCACACTTTCAAGTATATAGCAAAAAAAATCAGCAAAATTCTATGGGGCATCCAGTATTATCTGTTGGCATTTTATAGCCCTCTACATTTACTGCAACATGTCCAGATTTACAGTAAGAAGTGCTGCCACAATTTTGGACAGGAGGTATTTAACGTCTTGCACTTTGGTGACATGAACTGAGTCCTCAACATAGCCCAAAAAAAAAAAAAAAACCAACTGCACGATGTCCCGAGAATGTGGAAGTCAAGCCATTAGTCTACATATCTTTTCCTATCCATCAGCATGCAAAATCTGCATCCAAAAATTGCCAAAGAATTAGTGCCCAGAGGTGGAGCACCATTCTCTTAGATAAGGACATTGTGCTGCACGTATGTTTGAGTTGACGGAAAGCATAAAGCACCATCACTTCCCCATGTGAAGTCAATCAGACTGCTTTCCTGCAAAGTTAAAACAGTCCAACAACCATATTGTGCGTAATGCCACGCCAAAAATTAACTTTTGGGCTGTGCTGCAAGGCATTATGTTGGATGGAGAGATGTAAAGATTTCATACTGCCAAGTTATAATACATCTAACTTTTTTTCTGTATTTGGGTGTCATTTTGTTCACTGTTGGAACATACCGTATAAAGTCCCATAAAAAAAATGAACAATCATCTTTTGGGTAGTGTGGTGGCGGAGAGAAGCAGGAAAATTTAGGTAGTAATATTACAAACTCCTACAATAAATAAATTAATTAATTATTAATAAACAATACACATGAAATTAGGATTTTTTAATGTGGACAACCTAAGCAATTGATATACTGACGTTAAAAAGATTAAATAGGTACTATAAAAATAAAAGTATTTCACAAAATGTATTTGCAATCAGTACACATATTCATACACATACACAAAATATATGTGCTATAGAGCATCCCAACCTTAGATTGCAGTACAGGGCTTATGGTGCACACTGTTGCCAGATCGCAGCTGTGTTACGAAGTTAGGGAGATGTAGCCTACTAGTTCAGAATTTTGAATTCTAAAATGCAAATTAATTTTTCTAATATTCCAATTTGTATAAATAATGTTTCAAAATATGCAATCAATTTAAAATAAAATTAACACACTCGACTGATATGCATTCACTAGATGAATAGTACCTAACAGGTACTTCACAAAGAAATAATTATCACATGTCTTTTAATAACTTTAGCTACCGCTGACAAAACGAAATATTTCTTCCATTTGAGTAGCGTCAGTCATACAAAAATGTGGTTGAGGTAATTATGATATGAAATTGATAATTCAAAACCAATGTCGTGTGGGAGCTGGAAAACACGTCTTATTTTTATAACTTGTGCTGTCTGCTACGAATACATTTAAAGTAAGAAATGGGGATTTAATAAAACAAAAGAGTAAATTAATGTTCTGCCATGACGCAAACTTAGACACTATCACTAATTTCATGTACTTTTGTTATAGCTATATTTTAAGCCTAAATAAGAGCAGATCTCAAGCAATCTGTTTTCCAGTATTGTTTAAATTTGTTTCGCTATGAATTATGTAGTTTATTTGAATACTAAAACATAAACATGGGGTGAATCATATTATTAACGTAATTTTCGTCAATCAAGTAACTAATGGAAACCAGGTAAATTTTTGTTGTAAAATCAGACGACGTATTGAGAAGTTTCAGAAAAATTAATGCCTTTTTAAAATTTTAATTATGATCATATTGTACCATTGGTTAAAATACCAGCTATGATTTGTTTATCTATATTGTAAAAATGTTACTATATTTACTTGTTTACAGTTTTTGGTTTCCAATGTCTTAAATTACTTTCCTATTGCTTTAGTTTGGTTTATATGTTGTATTTTAATTCAGTCTATATTATGTAATTCTTCAAGTAAAAAGTCCAGTGATTCCATGTCTTTGCTGAAAAAAAAGAGCTCTATGGAAAATGGAAACTATCTTGGTAACTAAGGAAAATAATAACTTCTTTGGGTGTAATCGAAAATGTGAAAGCTAAGTTTTAAACCCTTCGGTTTATGTAATGCAGTCGCCCAGTTTACAAGATGTATGAACCTGACTAGAAGAAGAGTGTGAGAAGTTTGCAAGGGCGTATGTAGATGACTTACTAATTACATCTACAACCTTTGAAGAACATCTGGAGCATTTAAACATTGTGCTATCGAAAATTGCAGCTGCTGGCATGAATGTAAAATTAAGGAAATCTCAATTTTGTAGAAGTGAAGCCTCTTTCTTAGGCCATGTAATTACCCCTGATGGAATTAAAACAGATCCTGAAAAATTATCTGCAATAGCAAAATTTCCGATTCCTAAGACAGTAAAAACATTGAGAGCATTCCTGGGAATAGTGGGTTTTTATCTAGTCTATGGTAATCAGGTGTCTAAAGAAGCCCTGCCTTTGTATGAACTACTCAAGAAAAATGTTACATGGAAATGGACTGAAGTCGAGCAGGCATCATTTGAAGCAGTCAAGAATCTATTTCTTATTGAACATGTGATACATCACCCACAACCTAGTCAGGATTATTTACTGAACACAGATGCATTATTATATGTTTTAGGAGTAAAGATAGCAGAGATGCTGAGAAAATTGTCGCCTTGGTCAGTTGCACTTTAAATAATGCGGAAAGAAACTATACAGTCACTGAAAAGGAAATGATGTGTGTTTGACGCGACTCCGTCACGTCCACTTATAAATTACGTTAATGCTCGCCCCGATTTTTAACACCTTGCTATTTAAGCCTAAGGGCAGTAGTATTCGCCCGCACCTTTGCAGATCGCGTATTGCAGTTTATTTTATGTACGGATAATCTATGAGCATGTAAGGTTATGATGACAAAGCTTTATTTGTTAAACAGTATTTACTTACGTCCGAGTGCTTATCCAATGTTTATTTTCCATGTATAACTGCCTTTGCAACATTTGTTAACCTGTACCAGTGTTTGTTTACAAAATACGGCCGAGCACCTATCAGTAGTGCCAATCCCATGCAAAAACTCTGTAAAGTACACTAAAATGGCGATCACAGGAAATACACACATAAATATAAATTGTACTTGTTTGTTGTTGCTTAAAAAGTGTTTTATGATTGTATAAATGTTCTTATGTTTTAATTATACATAGTGTTAAATGGCAATACGAGCATTTATAATTCAAGTTGGGAAGTTTAGTTGTGTGCGCACCTGTAGATGCAGACAGCCTCGAGCGGCCCGGCGGCCTTTTTGATAACTGTACTTTCAGCCCCCCTCAGGGGTATATAAGGCGGGCTCTGCGCCCAGCTAGTCAGTCGTCAGGGGCTCGGCCTTTGGGCCGGCCAGCCTGGCACTCCCCCTCCTTACCGCGAAAGGGTTGCTTCCTGAAAAGGGAGCCTAAGCCCGACGTCCTCTATCCCTAGGGTTTCTTCCTGAAGAGGGATTCTAAGCCCGCCTACCTACTTATCTACCTACCTTGGGTTGTTTCCTGAAAAGGGAACCTAAACCTGATCCCACCTTTACCTCAAACCCTCATTCTAGCCAGGACGACTTGGTGAGTATACCAGCGCATTCATGTTTGAGTTGAGGCCTCCCCTTCTTAGCATGGCAACCTAAACTATGAGCTCTTCAAGCCATGATGCCTAATACTTTGTCTCCATGCGCATTGCCATTTATAAAGTGTTATGATGCACTTCCCAGTCTAGTAAAGTCTATTGAAAGTTATGGAATGTAGTAAACTTTGCCCGGGATCAGAGAGATTGCCGTATAATTACCAGTAAGCCAGTATTTGTTGTTAGTCAAGTATCTTCAATGACTGCAGCGCCCTTAATGTCAAGAGGCTTTTAAGTATTGTAACCTCTCGGGATCAAAGAGATGATCACCACACATTCTCGGCCACGAGCAGACCTTAATTATTGTCTAGTACCATGTAAAATTGTATTCATCAGAATATGCCCTGTGGTAATTCATATGGTATTGTCAATGTATCATACCTTAAGTTTGTACCCTTGTTGTCTATCTCATATTGAGACCCCAAGTGTAAAAATGTATGTCATCAGATTGTGATTGACTCAAACCATGATTGTGTATCTCGTACCAAAGAAAGTATTAGGTATATTCATAATGCTGTGACAAGTACTGTAACTTGTGTTCGTGAATATAAGCACCCTGTGAAACTGAATTACTTTGCCTTTCTCCTTTCATGAGATCACCTTGTCTACCAACCTTCTAATATCCTATAAGGCGAGTGATATCTGCCTTACCCTCAATTTATATATAGATGACGCCCTGTGCTAGTGAGTTACAGAGTTTTCCTTGTTGGCTCATCCAGTAATAACTCGCTGGATCGAGGATAGCTCTACTACAAACTACTCTAGAAGGATCACACCAATCTCTCATGCTCTCTAACCTAAAGACCTTCTAGAAATACACACTTGCAACCGAGTACTCCTAGTGCAGCTGTGGATAAAACAAGCCACGTGCATCATGCTGTATGGGTACTTCAGAAATATTGTAAACTTCTCCACGGCGAAAGAATAGTACTTTCAACAGATCATCAGGCTTTGCTAAGCTTAAAAACAGGTCACATCTTCAACAATAGACTCTCCAGATGGCAACTTACTACAAGAGTTTGATATAGAATACAGGCACATAAAAGGAATACTGAATGTAGCTGCGGACTATCTAAGTTGAGTTCCTGGAGAAGAACCTAGCTTAATTGATGCTGAACGCAAACTGAAGGATTACAGCATTGCTCCAGCTCATATTCAGTTTCAGCCAAACCAGTTGTGGGAAGAGGAATTCAAGAATATCCAGAGTAAACAACAGACTGATGCATTCTGTAAAAATGTAATTAGCAAATTAAGTAGTACTGATCTTAGCCAAGAAATACGTAAGGTTTCTTGTATTACTGATGAGAACATTTTGATTCATTATATAAGTTCAAGAATAATTTTGAAAATTATTGGAAGCTAGTTGTGCCTCAAGAACTTCAAATTAGGTTAATTTTGGACACTCATCATGTACAACGACATGTAGGAATAAAGAAAACATATGAGACCCTTAGGCACAAATTTTACTTCACGGGTGCAGAAGAAGGTTACCTATACAATAAAATCCTGCGACAGATGCCAGCGCTGTAAACCGCAACAAAAATCCTGGTGTGGAGATCTACAAGCCAAAGCTTTCAATTATACCAAACTGTCAGGTAAATTTATTAGCTACATATTTTACCAAGTAGCATCTGTATTAATAATTTCAAGGCGCAAATACAAGCGATTAAGAATTTATAACTTTGAATAACCTATACCTGTGTGTTCCGCCTGTATATTTCCGATTTAAGACGCAACAATTTTATTCCCGTTGTTTTCAATGTTTTTTGCCACCGGTAAAATTTATTCTGGATTATGTCAATCGTTTATTGCATTTTTCGCGATCCGTGAACAAAATTGAATACCATTTTCCTTAAGAGACAAATTCTCGCCAAATTAATGTAATGTCATTACAAATGTAAAATTCATAGTTCTTAATTTTCTTTCTACCTTATTAAAATATAAATACAGTATTTATTTTATCACTACATATCACCAAAAAATATTAAACAGGTAACATTTAACATGCAACCAGGATAAGTAAACACGTTGCATTACATAACCTAAAGAACGACTATTTTCCTAATGACTTAAGATAGTCTCAAAACTCTCTTCACTGTCGAAGATCGATTTTGTAAATACAAGTACAGTAGATATTTCGAATCAAAGAAACATCTTACTACAAAACATGCAAAAATCTTTAAATTTTCATAATTTTGCATAGTCCTACATTTATAAATTTCGTATTTCAAAAAGAGATGGGAATTTTTGTGGTAACTACCGTGCCCTAAGGCTGTGACCGTGATGGTACAGTCTGTCTCATGAAAGAATTCCATATTTTGACATTTCTCTTCTGAGAAATGTGCTTGGCTGTTCCATTGTTTGGAGCTTTAAAGCTACCTGGCTGCCTGGAAAAGCACTGTGTCTACAATCTTGTTTACAGACACACTTCTCAGAAGTGAACTGTCAAAATGTGGAATTCTTTCATGAGATAGACTATAACTACAGTTCCAAACACACACATAGATAAGCTTATAATGTTCCCAAGCTTACCAAGTTCAAGACGAAAGTCATCGTCAAATGTAAATTCGGTACAAATAAATACAAACCAAACTGAAAATTGCATTTACCTCCATATGTTAACTCAGTAGAATTTTTATTTGGCAATTTCGTTGTTAAAAAAAATTGAAGCCAATGTTGAACACTTCAAAAAAGTGAAAAAAGTAAAAATTTTCAGAAAAAGTGACTAAAAGTAACTTTGGTCAAATATAGTGACTAGAAGTGAAAATAGTGACCAACTTTGAGGCCTGCAATATGTTAAGGTCTATGTACCACGATTCACACCAGAACTGGTTAAGCAAGTTACCAATGATAGAGTTCGTAATGAACAACACTGTGCACGAATCTACGTTGATGACTCCTTACGAAGCCTTAACAGGCAGCGAGAGTATTGTGTATGACTCCAAGCTACTACCCAAGTTTCCTCACAATACACAAAAGGAAGATGTCTGTCAGCATAGAAGAGAAAAACACATTAAGGAAAATTAAAGCTAAAAAAATTCAACCTAGATCAACAGGTATTAGTACGAGCTAATTATGTGAGCCAGCATTGGTCACATCTATTTAAGAAGTTTTTCCCTCTCTACCATGGTCCTTATTCTGAGTCTGAAATAAACAACGAAAACAATAACGAACTGAGTGATCCGGTCACAAATGCTGTTATAGGGAATTTTAATATGAGAACACTCAAGGAATATTAAACACCTGTAGACCAAGTTTAATATATCCAGCAGGAGCTAAATATTTTGTGAAAAAGCCCACACATCTGCAAAAAGCTAGTGAAAAGGAAAACGTAGGGGGAAAAATATTACTTCTGTTATCTGATATAGGTATTGGTAAATCAGGAAATTCTCTACTTAAGCATCACTTGGCATTGTTGACAGAGTGAGTTCCACTTGCTTGATGACCTCCTGTGAGATTACTATTTTGTTGCCGAAGTCTCCTTGAATATAACTCCCTTGTTTGTATTATCAATTTATTCTATTATTTGTCAATGTGGTAAATAGTTGTTGTACTGGAAACTGGCATAATGCATACACATTGTTAGGTGGCGCAAACAAACCTGGCCTTCGACTGTCACGAAAACGACCACGAAAAACATTCAACTGACTGGCGAAATGCTCAGACTAGGATTGGAGCACTGCTGAAGTCAACAACGCGGACGAGTCCTGCGCTTCGACTCCCAGCTGGTAAGTAGCTGTTCTACATCATTGAAGGAGAGAACAGAAGAAAATTGAAACCATCACTCTATTCAAGTATACAGCAGAAAGTGGTGTCGCAGAAAAAAAAACTTGAGGAAGTAAATAGTGTATTTTTTTTTTAATCTATAAACAAAAATTATGTCTATTTTTTTTTTTTATCTTTTTGTCTCCGCACACAGAATTATTATTCATATCTATTTGCTTCTTTACTTTGCTGTCCTTATGTCCTTACAGAAGAAGGATAAAATACATGAATATTATTCTGCTACAATTTTATGTCAATTCGAGTATCCATTTCTGTTAATTAAGTCATCAATAACACATATTATTAGAAAAATTGAACCAGTAAAAAAAATGTATAAATAAATATTTGTGTAACTGCGCTTAAGAAGTGAGGAGAGTGTCAGGCAGATAGACATTACTCATACACTGTTGTAAAAGGATTAAAAAACATTAATTTTTTTCACGAAACCATTTTTTTAAAGTGAATCATACAATTAACAAAATATTCATCATTTGATTAACTGGCGACGCTCTGTGACGTTTCAGAAAAATTAATGACTATTTAAAATAATTATTATGATTATATTGTACCAATGGTTAAAATATCAGCTATGATTTGTTTACAGTTTTTTGTTCCCAATGTCTTAAATTATTTTCATATTGCTTTAGTTTGGTTTATATGTTGTATTTTAATTCAGTCTATATTATTGAATTCTTCAAGCAAAAAGTCAAGTGATTGTATGTATTTGCTGAAAAAAAGAGAGCTCTGTGGAAAATGGAAATTGTCTTGGTAACTAAAGAAAATAATAACTTCTTTAGGTGTACCGTAATCGAAAATGTGAATGCAATGTTTAAAATATATCACAATATCCAAGAAAGTTTCTCTGTAGCAATGAATTCGAACATTATTATGAGTCAAGAATTTATTGCTGCTAAAGGGCAAGTTGTTTAGAGTTCTAATCAACATGTATAGAAAATGTTAACACTGTATGTTGCAAAGACATGCTTACTATTACACATCTGTGGATTACTGACATTACCTATCTGGAAATTAACAATTATTCGACGAGTGTGTAAATGTAAAGAAAGTCTGAAATCCACCCACATCAGAAAATACCTTCAAAGTCTCTTGTGCTACCGGTACCAAAATAATAAGATGACAATTTTCAGAATTTGTCCCAGTACATGTAATGCAGAAAACACCACAGTATTAAAACCTTGCAAACAAACTGAGCGAGAGTTTCTTGTATGTTTAATCTAGTTTAGGGGAAAAAAAAATACCATACAAGTAGAAGAAACCAGGGATCATGGCCTTAAATTTGTTTACTGGAATTATAATTGTTTGGCTTTCCTATGTGTTTTCAATTTTGCACGTTAGATATACTGTGTTGCTGTTGTTTCTTCCTATGAGCATAAATGGTTTATTTGGAACTTTTTGGTTTCATGTAAAGCTTCCGTTGCACATGCATTAAATATTTAAAGACGAAGTGCAAGCACAATGTGACATAGATACCTACAAAACATGAAAGCAGTAATACTAGAAATACTGAACAAACATAAGGAATGTTGAAATTTCACTAACTTTGCTTTAATCACAAACTTTTGCCCAGAACAAATAGAAAAATATAGTGTTCATGCAACAATATTGATAACAAGACCTTTACTATCAAAATGATAGAATGCATTCAAAAAATATCCGAATTGATTATACAAAATGTGCATTCAATTAATTAGTTAACACATTTATACTAGTCAACTGGTGATTTATTAATTAATATTAAGAATTTAACTCTCAAGTAATTTAATTTAAATTAAATATTCATAAAAACACTTCTGACTAGACTGTACAGCAGTGGAGAAAACTAGATCAATGTACAATATTGAGAGATCACGCATAAAGCGAATAACACACTACGACTAAAACTTCAGCATTATAATACTAATGACATTCCCAAACAACAACACATTTAACTGGCAATACTAAAAATGAATTAAGCCATTTAAGTTAAGATCGGTGTACAATTTTGACCGACCAATAATCCAAGTGAAACAGTCACAAAATACCACACATGTTCCTGTCAAAACGGAAACTCTTAAAAACAACAGTTGTCCACAATTTAACTCCACAACTTGACAATGATGATTGAATTGACTAGTGCGATAATATATACATTAATATGACTCGCAGAAAGCATACAAGTTAAAGGTACGTAATCTTACAAGGTTAATCTATTGGATATTTATGCAAAGACTAAACAAAATATCATATATGCCATTAGTTGAAGTGGTCAAATTCCACATCAAAGTAATTACAATTAATATTTCTAAACAAGGTGAAAATGCTCTCGTTCATAAAACGTAGAAACTACGTGTAATGCTCCATTCATCGTTAGTAGCAAAACTATGAACACGCAAGTCAAAATCAAAAAGTCTCCACAAGACTATCAAAAGCAAGACAAATCTACAAGACTGTAAGGCACCAAAATATGACCAACATGGGCATTACAAGAATCAGAACGCATATGCAAATTTACAAGGATAGGTAAACAGGTGGCAAAAAAAAAAAAAAAAAATCAAACACAAAATGACAGCCGTGGTCCATTAAGGGGAACAAGTTCCCAGAAGTTAAAAACGACTATGGAGCTACCACATTTACATTTAAACAATACCAGTCCCAGAACAAGAATAAAAGCAAGAGCTCACACCTAAGCTTGGCCAGAGTCTATGACGTATACGCATGCGCAAGAAAGGATGGAGGGGAGTCATAGAGAACCTACAAAGGTGAATGAGAACAAAGAAAAGAGATTGCGCTCTGAGCCAATGAAAGTTCCAAATAAGCCAGCCGCCGTCGCCCCACTGGCACCATAATGGTGCACCGTAATATGTTCATAGCATGTGAAAAACACTGGAATAAGATTAACATGATATTTCGCTCCCTTTCTCGTAAGAAACCTACATTGTGTCTTTTATTGTTTTGCCTAGTAACACACAAAATTTTTGGTTTGAAATCTGTCATCTTACACAACAAATCACTTGGCAGCTATACACTGAAGTTTCACTCCTGAACAAATTTACAACACAAGATGAAGAAAACTGCTGACTGAAGGAAGCCTGCATCTTCTTTATTAACCTTTCCAGACAAAACCTCATAGTCAGTAAAGATAACTGAAATGTCTTTCTCTTCCGAAGACACCTCAAAAGACACTCAGCTATCTTAGTTTGTAGGGCGAGCGCATGGCAAGCCACAAATGCCACAAATTTCACAGCTATAAACAAGAGAACAGCTAAATATATTATGGTGGGGTTGTTTTTAAAAATAGAATTAGCTCATTTTGAACAACTTTCTTGCTTTTATCCTCCATTTAACTTCAGTAACAAAATAAGTTTCTCACTGACCAACTTTATAATGTTTTAGTCTGTTAGAAAACGTACATAACGCCAGAAAAAAATTTCTGTACAACTAACTTAAAAATTTAGCCTTCAGATTTATTTGTACGCATCCAGATACATGGAATTACACACCGTAAAAATGTGGACACGACTTTGCTTTTGGTACATAAGTTATGATGTGATATATTTAGGGATGGATGAAAACCGTAGCAAGTTCAAATATATTTGTTTTTCTTTTCCTTTTCAATCCCTTAGAATGGTGTCAATAATGAACCCAATGCACAATTCAATGCTGTACAATATGCAAAAACTTTAAGATCAAAGTTACAATGTGAACATTTTGGGAATATTAGCTACAGTAACAGTACGCACCGAAACAAGAGTTGTGCTTATGGCAGTTACCATGTATTTAAAAGAGAGCTTGAATGCCTACATAACCCTGTACTGCAATCTAAGCATGAGACACACTATAATTATAAGACTGTAAATACACAATATTATTTGTCAGTAGTACCTTTAAAAATGTAGAAGGAGGGGTTCACTGGCTAGAGTAAAGTAAATATGTTAAACCAAGTGCAGTACATAAATTACTTACTTGACAGAATCTTCTTCCAGGTTGTCACAATTACTTAGTTCTTCTGCTGTGCACTGTCTTTTTGCCAAATCGTCATCATCTTCTTCTTCGTACTAAATAAATATGACCAAAATTATTCCAAGATATTAGTGACAGAGAGATTTTTACAGTGCTCAACAATGAGGTGTTTAGCCCTAGTGAGGGGTGATATGAGGTGAGTATGTAACAGCACCAGAATGAAATGGTGGGGGAAACGGGAGAACCCAACCGTCATCATCCGGTATGATTCCCACATGCAAAAATCTGGAGACCGACCCCGCCAGGAATCAAACCCAGATCGCCTTGGAGGGAGGTGAATGGTCTGACCATTCGGCCACTCCAAGATATTAGAATAAATTTCTAAAAATAAAAGACTGCAACAATTTTATTTAGTTTCCATACTTCAGAATGTAAATTAATAGGTACTATAAAAATGTAATTATAATAGTATATTTCAAATTTTCAAACATTTATAATAATACAAATTCTCAACTGTTCAACAGAGAAACTATGAGAATCTATTTTGTGGAAATATACACAGTAATTTACCAAAAATTCATACACACTGCTGAACTATTACATCATGACAGTACCCTGCTGGAAAGTATCGTGTATATAGGCTCTGGTTTCTAGTGTCTGCTGTATCAGACTGTGAAAAGAGGGTAACCTATCTAATTATTACTGAATGAATGTGTAGCCTTCGCATCTCATCAATAGCAAGGTCATTAGAGACAGGTACAACTTTACACCAATACAGAAACAAGGAGAGGAAAACCCCAGGGCTTTGTTAACAAGAAACCATCTCACAATTCACCAGGAGCAATTGGAAACCATATAAAACCAAAACCAGGATTGCTAGAGTTGAGAATCAGGCACTCTAGAATGTTAGTCCAATGTATTACTGTTGCACTACCTCGCTTGGTCCCAATCACTAATAATGTAAAGATAATGATGGCACTGCACTTTGGTACCATCATCTCTCAAACAGTCCATCTTGATAGTTTCTCTCATGCTGTTGTGAGCATGCAACAAAAGTGGTGCAATGAAATAAAAACATACTGTTACAAGTTTGAGACATAAACTTCATATGTGGGCAATTCCCATGAGTTCTTTTGGGATAGAGGTCTCATAATTAAAAATAAAAGAATTAAATTAAGTACTGGATTTAATAGCTCACAAAGCTACGAAATACACAAAACAGTAATCAACTATAACTCTCACAACACAATTAGTTATGCACACAATTACTACTGTGTCACAGACACGTTAATTAACTTTGACAATTAAAGCACAAAAAATGTCTACCATCAATTAATTAAACAGTACAAATCACAA
>PNEQ01077213.1:16294-71088 GCA_003012365.1 Medauroidea extradentata | reverse complement strand
CGATGCAGACACTATTGATTTTGGTGTATACTTTGAGAGTACATATAAGTCCTCGGTAAAATGTTGGGCTTATTGCTATCGACTTCATGCTGGGTTGAACACAAACATGCATTTAGAACGCATGCATGGAGTTATAAAGCATATTTACATGGGTGGAAAAAAACCCAAACGACTGGATAGAGCACTGCATACCTTAATGCGCTTTGTCCGAGACAAGCTTTACGACCGACTTATTTACATCAACAGAGGGAAATTAACCAGCAAAATTTCTGCCATTCGTCATCGGCACAAGGAATCAGTCATACTATCCATAGAGGAGGTTGTATTCGATGAACGTATTTGGTCTATAGAATCAACAAGCCGAAACGAAATTTATGAAATCTGACAGACTGACCAGCTACAGTGCAATTGCAACCTGCGTTGAGATGAATGTAAAGTCTGTATTCATGCTTTTCTATGCAGTTGTCCCGATTCTGCCATTAAATTTAATATGTGCAAACATATACATGCAATCAGACGAAATATGCACGAAAACCCTGCAGAAGAAAACAGCGAATCAGAAATGAATTTAGTTATTGAAGAAATTCCCAATTTGAAAGAACAAGAATCAATAGTAAAGGTACTGCAACATAAGCAACGAAGTGATGGGAACAAGGAAAAAATTATGGCTAAACTGAAACAGCGTTTTGAAGATATTGTGGACAAATATAATTCTGACAAAGACATCGAAATAATCAATAGATTACTTCAGCCATTCGTCCCTACTTTAGAAGCCAGGAAACTTAAGCGAGCTCTGCCTTCAGAAGAGGGGCCATCGTGCTCAAAATCTACTAAGTTTGAACATCAACGCCGCTTATTTTCTACAAAGGCTAAAAGAAAACAACATTCTACGTCAATAACGAAACCGAGTGCAAGCGAACAAGAGTTAATTGCTGGCTCCTTGTTGCTGAACAAGTAGGTATTGTTGTATTGTTATGTTCAAGTGTAAGGTAAAAATTATGTGAAACAATATCCAGAACTGTATCTATTCATTTAATGTGTTTGTTTTAATGTGTTTTGTTCTGTGTTTAGGCCATGTCCGGTAGTTGTCCAGTGATATTGTATATTAAATAGATAATTTTGTAATCAACATAATTACATCAATATCAAAGAGACAATACATTGTTATGACACAAACATATTATCATAACCACGAGAATTATGTGGTACCTCATAGACTTTAGGCCTATAGGATCAACAATTTTATATGAACTGTAACTAACATAAAGAGGAGTTTTTTTTTAGCAAAAATAAGTAAATTACAAGGCAAACTCTGTTTGTACGATTAAAATAAGTTTTTGCACCAATACAGAAACTACCGAACATGGCTTTACGCTAATATGTTTAAATGCTTGTGTTGTATTTTTAGATAATTGTATTATTTGAAAACTCAGTATTTTTGTTAACTTTTTACCAGCTGATGTAGCGCAAATAAGCATGTGTCTATATATTTAGCCAGATTTAAATTTCAGGCCAGCAATCATTAACATAGTTCCACTTTATAAGTTATGAGAATTTTTTTTGTAATGTCTACATCGGTTCAGCTCTTTGATTTGGCAGAAACCACATTTAGATTGATCAGATAGATTGTTGTATTGAAATGGGTTGTTTTCAAAAATATCTTGTGTGCCAGAACTGAATATTGTTGTTACCTAGTTAATTACGTATGTGATTTTTTTCAGTACTATATTGTCATAATAATTTTTTATCGCATTCCAATCAGACGTTACTTATATTTCGATATTTTGAATTAGTAATAATGATTGCTTGTGAAAGTACACTTACAGGCCTGGTATGTTTTATCCAGGCAATTTTATCGAGAAAAATTATGTTGTTTTTATGAAAGGATCCAGCAAATCCTACCTCTGTGGCCAACATTACTTAAACTTTAAGGCCGGTGTTACAATACCCTGAAAACTGGAAACTATGAAATAATTGTTGCTTTCGTGCCTAACGAATATTCAAAAACACCTAATGATAAAATCTCTCCCTTTTTATCAATTTCATTTGGCAACATTTCATCTGCTCTATGCAGATAATTTTATTTATCAGAGAGTGATATTGTAAAAATAGCTTAATTTAAACTGAAATCTCACCAGAGAACTTAAGTAGGCAACAACTTCCTTGTCTAGTTAACTATGTATTTCATATTTCATTTTAAAAGCTTACGTCAGCAACAATACATGTATCCTCTACGTCTCTCTTATTGTTTCAAAAAGTCTCATTTTCAGTAATTATTTGTGCGAAGTGAGAGATTTTATTTGTTTTTCTCTGCCACAAGAACACAAGTGCTATGTTTAACAAAAGTAAATAAACTTAAGTCAATCCTGCATACTCACACCTTCTACTCGGAAACTTTTTGAACGAATTTCTGTACTGTGTTACTTACTATACACTCACGCAAATACTTTTTTTCCTTCATGTTTTCCGTACCACTGTACTGTGTTTATGTTGTAAAACGAACATGATATCTTAATGTCTTGCATGATCTTTCATGTGCACTGTGGCACGTAATTAATTTGTATATCTCTGTACTCCAAACATGTTCGCCTATGTATTTAAGAATAAGTTCATGTAGACCGTATACATTTCATTGTATTTATGACCGTGTTGTTTATCATCGTACTTTTAAATATTTATTTTTACTTGCATTTGTCCCATATCCTTGCGATTTTGTACTCCCACACATATCTTATAACGGGAAATGTATTTTTACGCTGTAGTACAAACATAGCAATTAAACTGTGAATGTATAATTATTCCGCAAAGTAATTTTTTTATAGTCAGTACTTGCTTGACTGATTGTAGCTTAATTATACATTAATACTGTTATAATGCAAGTATTGCAGTGCATGGTCAACATACTTCACCTGCGCGTTGCTTGGCACCGTAAACAGTGACAAAGGGGGGAAGGAGAGGGAAGGAGAAAACAGGCAGCGAGTCGCTTGTGACGTGCCTGACGTGAAACGAGAGTGGGGATGCGAAAGCCGAACGCACCCGAACATTTCCGAAGCCAGTTAACCGGTCCAGTACCTAGACTCAAGTCTCACCAACCCCAGAGCGACTTCTTGCGAAGGGAGACCTCTACCATCCCTGGAGCGACTTCTTGCGAAGGGAGACCTCTACCATCCCCAGAACGACTTCTTGCGAAGGGAGACCTCTACCATCCCCGGAGCGACTTCTTGCGAAGGGAGACCTCCACCTTCCTGTACCATACCTTACCTACCTCACACGCTGAGAGACTGGAAGGAGGAGGTTCTGTTACTCAGTTTCCGCGCCGCGCGCGTAAAGGGGAATCACCCTAAGTTATGTCAGTTATAAAGTGTTGGTACGCACTTCGCTGCCTCATAAAGTTATTGGAAGATACAGAATGTAGTAAACTTCCTTGGGATCAGAGAGATCGCCGCATATTTAGCAGTAACCCAGTCTGGCTCGTTAATCCAGTCTTGTCGATGGCACAGCGCCTAAAGTAAGAGGCTATTGAATGTTGTTGCAAACCTCTCAGGATCAAAGAGATGTTCGCCCCCCCAGTTTCGGCCACGAGTAAGGCCTTAATTTCGCCCAGTATTTGAACGGCCCGGAGTGCCACGTAGAAGTGTATGCATCATAATATGTCCTGTGGACTTAGTACTGTCTTTCTAAGTTGTTGTATCATTGTTAATGATGTACCCTGTTGTCGTATCTCATGTTCAGACCCCAGTGCTAAAATGTATGTCATCAAATTATTATTGACATCTAACCCTGATTGTGGACCATGTACCAAAGCTAATGTATTCATCAAGCTGTGACAAGTATTGTAACTTGTGTTAATGAATATAAACACCCCATGAAACTGAATTACCTTGTTTTCTCCTTTCATGAGATTAACCTGTGTACCAACCTTGATATCTAATACAAGGCGAGTGATATAAGCCTTGCCCACTGTTTATGTAAAAGATGACACCCTGTGCTAGCAAGTAGAGTTCGTCCTTGTTGGCTCACTCAGTAGTCACTCGCTGAGTCGAGGATAACTCTATCACCACCTACTCTAGAAGAACCACACCAATGTCTCATGCTCTTTACCTCAAAGGTCTTCTAGATACATACATTGCTCGCATTCAGCAGTCTTGCTTGCAACCCCCCCACATCTAGCACAGTGGGATTCGCGTCAACTTAAATCACTTTCATTGCTGCAGTTTACTTACTGTAATTTCTGTTAATTTTTAAAGTAAAAATTACTTAATCTTCAGCCCAGTACACACAGGAATCTTTCTTGTACATGAAAGTGAGCATCAAATGTGTACAAGAAAGGGAATACTAGCTAGTGTTATAGCTAGTATCGTACCAAATTGATTGTTTAGTTCACACAACCAACTTTCTTGTACAATCTGGTGTACAGCATTAAAATTTGAATACAGATTTTAATGCTGTATTTCGAGTATTGGAGGTAAGAAGTGCAATACGTAATTGTTTGTATATTCAAAGTATGATTGTTGTTGCAGCGAGTGCTCCGCCCGCCAGTTACAGCCGTACGAACCACCCTGAGCTCTACGCAGGAGCATACGGTGGCCGTAATATGTACGAGATGCGCCACCACAAAGTCTGACAGTGCAGCAGCAAGGACAGTTTGCATTCGTTTTCGTATCCAGCTGTGTCAGAGACCCAGATGCTGGTGGCAGTCGGAACTGCAGGGCTGCCGCAGTGCGACGGGAAAGTGAACTTGCCGCCCCTCGTCCTCATACCGAGCTCTCCCAGGCACGTGGCTGTTTCGTTAGCCATGTTTTAAATTAAAACATTGTAAACAGAAACGACTTGTCGTTTTTTAACGAGACATGAGAAAATATCGTAATCGATACTTTTTGGTACAAACTGTGATGTGTGTTTTCTCCTTCTCGTGTATTTAACAAGGAACAAGACGTTAAATACCTGCTATATTTATATTGTTCAGCATTTTTTTGGGTTGAACAGCAAAGATATTAAAGCAGACTGAAAGTTTATTTTTTAAATAGTGGTATTTATAAGTATGTGTCACTGGAAGTTAAGAACTTTTTTTTATCTGGTTATTGAAACATTTTTTAACCTTTAAATTTATGTTTGCATTCTAAGTAAGGTGCTTTTAGTTGAGAACAGCAAAAGTATTGCGAGTTGCAGCATTGCCTCACTGTTGTTTCAAGAAAGGTTGTTACATTCCAATCCAAAATTTTGCCTTTCAAGCAATCACTTTATTTCCAACATTATTCCTCAAGAAACGTACATACTGTATTATCTCACAAAAAAAAATGCAGATACTTTACTTGCTGTGACGGGTACATTTGTTTTCACACTAGCTGCATCTAGGCATTTCGTATTGGATTGTGTTTGTTGGCCAGGGCATTATCACTGTATTATTAACATATTCTAAATTTACTTTCCATCACTCCATGCTCATACATTTTCCCCATGATTCCTCCTCCTAATAACTTCATAGTTCAGTAGCAGTAGAAGTCATTGTGTATTTTATTTTAATACTGCAAAATTTTTATGCCTGAATTGTGAACTTTTTTTGCTAAGTATTCCAGTGTTAGTTTATTGAAATTGTTCTTTGAAATATGCAGTTTTGAGGCAATACAGCACTGTGCTTATCTTCTGTGAGAGCACTATGGGAACAAATGTTTTATCAGATTGGTTGGTTGCTGTGCTGCCGTGCTTAGAATAGCAAACAAGTTTCACCCAAAATTAAATTAGTATTACATTGGTATTACATTCTGTAATTTTGGTCTTAAAAGTGCACAATGTGAATGGAATAGTGGTCTTGGCATTCTGGCAAATTCCTGCATGTGTTGCCATGTTTAAACTCAACAAATTTCCCTTTCCCATATGCGGTCATTGTCCATTTGAAGTTTTTTTAATTCTTCATTGAAACTTAAAAATTGGCCCATTGCTCCCAAAACTTTTATCTGAATATGTGATTTATTGCTTCCATTGAAATATGTTAAAGAACTTTATGAACATTTTTCTGTCTTAGTAGCTTAGTTGTATCCAGCAGTGTGAAAAAGCATTTTAAAATAATTTTGCATTCCTTGTTAGTGGATTTTGGTCTGTTTTGTGGTAAAATGTTTTCATATTTGCTAATATCACAATACATTTTTGCCTATATTTTAATTACAACAGTTCAGTGTACACAAAGCACGAAAGATTATGTGCAGTGGTAATGGAAAGAGTAAAATGTTTCTAGTGACAACCAAAATATGAAAAACTCATTTTTCTAATCCAAAATCGTTCCAAATTGCACACCTAAAAAATTTTCCTATGTAATTCTTGTTTTTTATATTGTTGCACATTAATAATGGGTCCTTGAAACTTCCAAGTTGTGCGGAATACTAAGTAAACTGAATCTTAATTATTTTATCTCAGCACTGTATTGGCTTAGTTTTTGCTGTCTAATTTTTGAATATTGTTTTTGAAAAATTATTAAAGCTTGTTTGGATAGCCACATGCTCCCAGATTTTGTGGATATTTATAAACTGTATTGTTGCAGCTTTATTTTAAAATTGACAGCTGTTCTATCCTTTTGACAGCCAAATGTTCTTATTTTTGACAATTTCGTTGTGTGTACTGATGTGATTTAGTTGATGCGAACACTCATAATAATTTATTTTAAAGTATATTCTACAGTACATGAACATAATTAATTATTTTGTAAGAGAAGTGCTAACTGCATTTGTTTATGTAGACTAGTTTTGTAAACTAGAAACTCAGTAAAACTTTAAACTCTAATAAGATATAAGATACGTATATATATATTTTGTATGCAGCAATACCAAAAATAAGTCTGGTTAAATGATGTGTGATTCATATTTTCTTTATTGGTCCTGTGTTTTATTTTATAGGTGCAGTATTACATATTGTGTGTGCTAGAACAAGTGTGTTCAATGTTACTATGTTGAGGAGAAAATATTACCGTAAGATAATTAGTTGCGTGAGCATGTGTGTATGTGGTATGTTATTTTTCTGCTTATCGCCAGCCTTTTTCTATTATAAATACATGTAAATGGACCAAAAAAGTGTGGTGCATTTATTACCATAAATTTGTTAGCATACAACAAATTCTGTTCTCTGAGGTTATCAGAGTTCATTAATTATTTTTCGTTGCTGACAAGTTGGAGTGAATTTCAGTTCTGTTAGAAACTAAAGTTTAATAGATCAGTTTGAGACAGATTCATTACATAGGCAATGCAGGTTTTATGATAAGTTTTACAAATTGACTTTGCACAGTAAATTTTGGAGTTATTATCCTCTATAATCTTTGGTGCACTTTACTACTGCATTGCTTCGACGCTAGACATAATTAAATGTAGTGAAGATGTATCATTTAAATTAAATTCTAGGTTACGTTTTGTCATGCCAAATGTTCCAACCTAAATTCTGAAAGTAAGATAAATAATAATGAAACTAAAGACCTAAATTTAAATGTAACAAAGGCATTGAAACAATTAAAAAATGCAGCATTTCTGCATGTAAATAATGACTTGTAATGTGTGTACAGTACAAGTTTTCACATTATTTTACCCTGCTGCAAACAGAATTATAGTAATGAATGCACTATGTAGTGTATCAAAGATGTGTTTGCATTGGTTCTTATAGTTTTCTGGAGGGAAAGATAGCCAGGTGAGGAAAAACACTGCACTGTTACAAGCCAAAGTGACACAATAAATAAATGTTTTACAAAAATTAAAGTATTTTTTATTTCTTATTTCAGAATAATATATTTAAGATGATGCTATCATGCAGTATTTATTTACAAAATGGTATTTATTTCTTAAAGGTTTTTCCTCTTCTGTTATGTTGCAATGTCCTGTAAGCATGGTTTTCTTCCATTTAATGGGTTGGTGATACTTAGAAAAATTATTTGCATTTTCTGTACTTCAGTACTTTCCTCTAAATTTAGTTTCGCAGAAACTGAAAGTACTGTTACCAATCAAGCCAAATTGTATCCAATTATTATAAAATTTTAATTTCTTTCTCATCAGAACTATAAGCCATAACCACTGCATTTATTGTTCACCCGAGATGATAATGCTGTGCATTTACAGTGTTGTTATTAGTGTTTTATAATGTTCCAATTTAAATTATGGGTAATAATTATGTGGCACTGAATACCAAACAAATAGAAATATTATTTTTAGTTTTTGTACCTACAGTACATATGTGAGAAATAGTATGTCTTTCAAATTATTTAAGGTTGCTTTGAAACTCATTGAGTTGGCATTTTTGTTTCACTATGCTGCTAGTCATGAACAGAAAACACCATAACAGTGGAAAGGTATCTGCTAGTAAATGTTTTTGGTACCTTGGTTTTGAAAATAAAATAGAAGCTTGAGACTTGCTAACAGTGTTTTATCACCACATCTCAACAATTGAGAAATTAAATACAAGTATAAAGATAAAAAATATTGGGCATCATCTAAAAATCAGTTAATTTTTGTGCTTACTAAAAATTGAATTTATAAATTAGCCCTTAAGAATATTAATACCAAGGTTTTATTGTATTGGCAATGTAGCTGCTACACTTCGTAAGTGTCCTTTCTGAAAGATGATTTAGAATATGTACATTGCAAATCACAATTAATTTAATAATTTTTTTTAAGGATAAGTATGGATGTGATTGCATTTTCTATAAAATGTGTACAGATGTTCATAAACGTTTCAAGATGGTGTTTTCAGTGTTGTAAATGAGCATGTTGAAACTGACCAATTGCTGTTGTGTCCCCTGAAGGGGGAAGGGGCTGCTTCTTTTCTCTCATGTTACTGCCCCTGCTTCCCACCCTCTCCCATCACCCACCCATATATTCTACTCCTTCCAAATACAATTTTGATAATGTGGCTGTCACTTTTGTGTTAATGTGATTTAAATTGTACAAAAAATATTATTATAATTAAAACAATTTTACATTAACTGACTTTCAACACTGTTTATTGATTTTATCCAGCTGTCCCCACTTAGTTTCGGCAGCACCAAGGGTGGACAGGCAGAAGTCAGGAGGTTGGGAATTATACCTAGGCCCTAAAGTCTGAGAGCCCTTACACTTGCATGAAAAAGATACCTCGGGGAGTATTGTAAGTCTATACGAGCAAAGTTCAGGGTAAATGGAGATCCAAAGAAGGATAGCAATGAAAAGAGAAGTGATGGAATGTCACATGCTACTAAATTTGAAATTCTTTATGACTTACATCCATAAGAGACCTGGATAAAGGAATAAAGCATAGGCCACTAGGTTAACCAATTAAATATGTCGACAGAATGTTGAAATACTCACGGGCTGGTACTTCTTGACAAAAACACACAATGAATGAGACGAACACAAAGTCTCGGGAGTGCGCGGTTGCTATTTCTCTAGTCTGTTCACTGCCACCCTCCACCCTCTTTTCTATTTTCCAGTGTACCTTTGGACAATGCCCACACTTTATATGCACAGCAGAACTGGATTAAAATAAGAGCCAGCAATACTGGTATGGTTTAGTTGACTCAAAAGGTAGCACAGTAAGAAAACCAATAAAATCATTACACTGGAAACAACAAAGTTACAACTGCAATGGTAAGAAAACCTTGATGCTGCAGACTGAATTAAGACAATAATGAAACTAAAACAATTAGTATCTTTCTCTCCTAACCCTGCCTGCTTTGCTTTTTGTAATAAAAACAGCAGAATATGCAGTACACCCCCGATCTAACGACATTGGATCTATCGACATCGGCGAACTAACGACATAATTTCCAGAAACCCTGAAAAAATTTAATATTTTCATAATTGATCAAAACTAAGCACAGTGCAATAGACCACAGTAAAATTTTTATTTAAAAATAAATTAGCGCACATTAAATAATAACATACTGCAGTTATAATAAATTAGTGATACACAGCTGCGAAACAAAAATACTGTAAAATAATGTTAGAAACTTTGACTGGAATGTAGTTGAAGCGTGCGCCTGGTGAGTTAGGCTGCTCGCGCAACACCGACACATGTGAGATGTGATGACTAACGCTGCCTTATCTCCTCCTTACTCCTACACTATGCCACGTGTCAGCCACCTGACGTGTGCATAGCAATGGTATTGTATTGTTCGACTTGTTGCTTGTTTGTGTTGTATTTTGCTTCGAGAGTGCTGTGTTGTAAGAAACGCATGGATAAAAATAGATAACTCCGACTGTGATAAGTCACGTGGCAACTAGCAGCCTGTCTGGCTGCGAAGCAGTGCCACATGTTTGCCTTTTCTTTCCCACCCTCTCCCAGCCATCGTCTTTGTTTTTTGTTTCCGTGTCTGATGAGAGCCCAAAGAGTTGCGGGATGAAGAGACCAAAACGTCCCCCCCGCCCCCATTTAAGCACGGCCAAAAAAAAAAAAAAAAAAAAGACCAGCTTGGCACTTAGTCCATAAAAGAGGCAAAATAAGAAAACAATCCTGCGTTATCTCATCTTTTTTCTCTTGCTTCACAACAGGTTGTGTGCATTCAGCTGGTCTTGACCTCGACAACTTCCGCTGTGTTATTGATCACTCGGCACGTAAGGCATATGGCTGCAGCATAAAACGGCCTACAACCAGTCCCTTATGCTACACGTAGGATGATAAGGTTTTTGATTATGCTCACTCAACAGGTCCGCGATTAGAGCGACTGCGACTAGCGTGTCGAGAGCCACTTTGTCTCTATAGGCATAAGACAAAACTACGAGTAATTCAGTAATTTTTGTAACAGCACCTTGAAAAGTCCGTTTTTAGACCTTTTGAGCGACTCCAAATTTGCGTTTTTAATAGGTTTTTAAAAAATGACTTTTTCTTTTATAAGCATTTTTATAAGTATCGCTTAAAATCGTATAATGGCGACAAGTTGTAACAGTTCATGCGTAATTACAAAAAAATAGACTCAATTGCTTTACTGGAATGTTTAAAATCATTGCAGCATACTTTCACGTAAATAATATGAGCCACTCTGTTGTCGGTGTCAGCTTCGCGTCAGGCACGCAGGAAGAATCACGCTCGCACCGCAAGTTGAGAGGGAGACAAGTCAAAGCTATCGGGCCGCTCTCCCCACCCCCATCCAACACAACCAGACCTAACGCGCCTCGTGACCACAGGCACACTGGGAATCATGAAGCAACATTTTATTTCGAAGACACCTTTTCATTTTATTCAAATATAATTTTAAGAAAAAGTGTTGAAGTCAGTAATTGCTCTATGTTAACTTTAAGGAAAAAAATAACACTTATGTTGGAGGTGTCAAAATTAATTACCTCGGGACTAACATCATCGGCGTTCTAACAATGTAATTATCAGGCAACGTGCGGTGTCGTTAGATCAAGGGTTTAGTGTATTATTTTTTTTTTTTTACAAAAATTTGAGAAGTGATTGGATACCTAAATGAAGAACGAGGACATAACATTAGGGACCTTATTTGCCCTACCCATACCCCTAAATTAAATTTTAAAATTGCACTTTTTCATTGAAGTGCCATTAGTCTGAACTCCAATTTTCCTAGCATTTCATGGGAAAATAAACTTAATACTAATAACCAAATTATAAATTTATATCAATAGAAAGACGTCTTCCGACCAAAAGCATACCTCAGAACAGCAGCTATAACAGACACCTTAAAAAAAATATATATATATATATTTATATATACACCACACAGTGCCATCTCGCAGTGCAGTGTCAGACTTCCACATAGCATTTAACGTAAAAATAAGGTTGGTGTTTTTTGTCACATAAATTTATATTGATAGACGTCATGACTAAAAGCACATCTCTGAACGGAAGATATGACTGAACCTTGTCCCAAAAAATAAAACAATAAACACGAGAAAAAGATTCCAAGTGTCCTCCTATGAGTGCAAAGTTACATTGTTACATTTGCAGCTACAGTCTCTCATTGTCACCAAAATAAACTTTAACACACCAGTGCGCATATACTAGCCATGCATTACTAGCTAGCACAACACCCAAACATTTAATATTCACCAGAGTAAGAGGAAAAAAGCAGATGTACAGCATTTATTCATTTCGCTGCTTTATAGAACTTCGTTACTAACTAAAGTTTCATCAAAACAATCTATGATTTTTTGTTGACTTATGTTTTTCTCTTCCTTCTACTGTACTAGAACATGTTGCCGGCTTATCAAGTTTGCTCGTCTTCCTCGCAGCTTTACTTTGTTACCTGCTTTCCTTCCAGCCCATAAGATTTTCTCTTTCCCCGTATGTTTTCCTCCTCTCCCTCCCCCACTCCACCAAGGCAATCTGGGTTCGATTCCCGGGAGGATCAAATCCCGGATTTTCGCACGTGGGAATCGTGCTAGATGATGCTGGTTGGTGGGTTTCTCTGGGATCTCATGTTTCACCTGCCCCTTCATTCCAGCATTGCTCACATGTTACCCCTAACCAGGGGCCTGATTAAATATAATATTTAGATGGTGCAAAATGTACTCTGCGCTGTGCCACATTGGTATTAAATATGCTCCTTGCGAGGTGCAACTAGTCACGTGAATGGTGCAAAACTCAGAGAAATCTGCACTGAGTTAGACCCTCGTTGCAAATAATTTTGCACCGCTCGTGCATGTGCAAACAATACATTTTAGCCTTCCACAAATAGCTGCAATGTTTGGCTGGTGTGCTTTGCCATATTTTAATGCTGTGTAAACAATATATTACAAGTTGGGGCTAAGTATGTTTGGGGATGGAGGTCTTTGATAAAAGAAAGAAAATAAATTAAAGTAACCTAATTTATTATTAAACCTATGTTAATAATGATTAATCACAATTAAATAGATGTCATACAGAACAAATAACTACTATTTACAAACAGGTTATAACATACAAAAAATAAATCTATACATGATCTCTGTTTGTATCCAACCTGTGTACTTGTACTGTTGTTACATTGACTGTGATTTGAACTTGGCGTCTGTCCGCCATATTGAAAACAAGAGAAATGAGTTCGATCATCACGGCGTCGGGAAGCAAGTAGATGTGTTTTGGTTGCGAACAATTTTTGGTCCTACGGCCCGGATGAATACCAGTTTCGTGATATTATGTACGGCAGATGACGCCAGTTTGTGAACAATTGTTTTTGGTGATGAACGGCCATCGATGTACAATAAAACTAACAAAAGAAAAGGTTTTAGGAACGGCACGTCGCATGGCCTACTTCTATCGGTTGAACTTGTTCAAGTCGGTAAAACGTGTGCGATGTGCAATTATTACAGTCCACTGAATCTTGAAGCGAGGTTAAAATTTTAACGTAACGGTAAGTTTAGTGAAGTGAACTTTCGCAACATGGCAGCAGCGACGCCAGAAATGCAGTATGTTGTTTTCAACTTTATCTTGTCTCAAACCAAAAAGGCCAGAGAATTGTTTGAGGCGTCACAGCATGACAGCTCAAAGTTAGAAGACTTCGAGATCGTGTTTGAGGAGGTGATAGCTAAGAGAAGCGAAGTACAGGCAAATTTCATTGCGCTTTGTGCCAAGCCACCGGACGAAACCACTGCAAGTTTGGACGAAATTAAGGCACAATACTCGTCGTACGAAGCCGTCTTCAGAGAACTGCGTAAAGCTTATAACAGGCTTAAATCTACCGCTGCCACGGCTTTTGATAGTTGTTCTCCAGTAACCAGTTATGTAAATCACCATGCAGTGTTGCCACCGTTACCATTGCCAGTTTTCAGTGGCAACCGAGCAGAGTGGACAGGCTTTGTAGAGTTATTCAATTCCACGATTGGCAAAGTACCACATTTCACTAATGTCCAAAAATTACATTATTTACTAGGTTGTCTGAAAGGTGATGCTCGTGAATTAGTAAGTAACATACCATTGACAGACAAAAATTATGATGTCATATGGGGACTATAGAAAAATAAGTTTTGTAGTCTACGAATAACTGCAACTTTGCACGTTCAGAGAATTTGGCATCTGCCCTCCATCGATAGTCGTAATGAAGGAGCCCTAACTAAGTTTGTTTGTACCGTTGAGGAGAACTTGAATGCCCTAAAGGCACATAAATTTCCTGTGGCAGAGTGGAATTTTTTGTTGTTTAACATATTGGAAAAGTTGGAGATGTCACAGGAAGAAGACATACCAATTTACAGTTAATCAAGTTCTTGGAGAGGAAAGAAAAAGCAGCAGAACATGTTCAGTTAATTGCTGAAAGGAGCCATCCTGGGAGTCAAGCCTATAAGACAAACACTAGAACACCAGTCAGTGCTTATAAGCTTAGACCAACAAATGCAACAGCCAGTTCCTACACTGCTAAATTCACCCAGGCATCACTAGTATCCGTTCAGGACAAATCAAATGACAAACAAAAGTGTTGTGTGTGTAGTGGTATGCATGCTCTACAAAAGTGCCAGATGTTTTTGTCAAGCTCTCCAGAGGAACGAAGAAGGTATGTCAGAGAGAACAACTTGTGCTTCAACTGTCTAAGGGCATATCACGTAGCATCAAGGTGTTGGTCAAAATACCGTTGCCATCATTGTAAAGCATTACATCACACATTCATACATGTTGCAGAGATAAGTGATTCTGACAATAAAATCCCAAGTTTAGATAGTGGTGAAAAGGCAAGTGTTACAGTAGTCATGTGTTTAGCTCAAGGAGGAAGGCCCTGTAATACCACAGTGTTGTTAAAGACTGCACTTATTCGTGTCAAAGATGCTGTAGGCCAGTATCAGGTGGTATGTGCGCTGCTAGATGGAGCCTCGCAGACTTCATTTATTACTGAAGCATGTGTTCAGCGTCTTGGACTTAAACGAGTTCGGATTGATGCAAACATGTCTGGCATAGGCTGCACGGAGGTATGTGATGCGAGAGGGACGGTGACTTGTGAAATTGGTTCTAATCTTTCACAGGAATTTCATTTTATTAGCAATGCTGTGGTGCTGAACAAGATAACACAAGACTTACCATCGGTACAATTGGCTGCAAATTGCCTTCAACATCTGCAGGGACTTCAGTTAGCTGATCCTGAGTTTGCTACACCAAGAGCAATTGATATGTTATTGTCTGCTGAAATAGTAGCTGAGGCTATGTCTGAATCAAAGATTGTTGGTCAGCCTCATGCCTTTCATACCTCCTTTGGATGGGTGCTTACAGGGACAGTCCCATGTGAAACTGTGACACAACCTAGCATGTCAACCTTGCTGGTAAGGACAACCACCTCCTTAGATATGGCATTGCAGAAATTCTGGGCGATAAAAGAAGTTCCAGGAAAACGGTTCACTTCCTGCGAAGATGAGCAATGCAAACAGCATTTCCTGGACAGTTATTCTCGTGATAAGGATGGCAGATATGTTCTAAAACTCCCATTTAGAACTTTTGACCCGCCAGTTGAACAGATGTGTAGTCCAGTTTTGAGCAGGCTTCATGGACTTGAACGTAAGTTGCAACGCTCACCCGAACATAAACTCCAGTATTCTCAGTTCATGAACGGATATTCTGAATTAGGTCATATGACTTGTGTTGGCACATTGACCTCTACAGATAATACCAACAATTCTGTGACGTTGAATTCAAATTCTTGCAGCCTGCCAGCATATTTGATTCCACATCATGCAGTGGTAAAGGAGGAGAGGACATCAACAAAGTTACGAGTAGTGTTCGATGCTTCTGCAAGTACTGTTGGCGGATCCTCATTGAACAGCTTTTTATTGCCTGGTCCAAAACTGCAGAAGGACATTGTGGATATTGTGCTGAACTTTCGAACATCACCAATTGCCTTTACTGCAGATGTATGCAAGATGTTTCGTCAGATAAAGACAGATCCATCAGATAGGAAATATCAGTGTATTTTGTGGCGAGACAATGTCAGTGATCCGGTGAGAGTGTACGAGCTGAACACCGTAACATACGGACTCACTTCGTCACCTTACCAAGCCCTAAGAACGCTTCAGCAGTTGGCCTTTGATCATGGAACAGAATACCCACTTGCTGCGCGCACATTACTTCAGGATGTATTCGTTGACAACATAGTTACTGGAGCAGCAACCATACGTGACGCTCAAGAGCTGAAAGGGCAATTGGTCTCATTATTGAAATGAGGTGGCTTCCAATTGCATAAATGGTGCTCGAGTCATCAAGCTGTCCTGGATGATGTGAGTGACAACCCTTCCTGGCCTTTTGATCAAGCAGAGCCTGTAAAAGTGTTGGGTTTACGTTGGGACCCATCACATGATGAGTTTTTTTATCTAGTGAACATTCCAGATTTTCCATCCACAAAGAGGGATATTCTGTCAACAATTGCTCAGCTGTATGATCCGTGCGGGTGGTTGTGGCCTCCAAAATGTTGTTGCAGTTACTGTGGGCTCAAGGTCTGGGATGGGATGAGCCAGTGGGGAAAGATGTACTGGATCAGTGGAATAATTTCAAGGCTGCTCTGCCCCGGGTGTCAGAAGTTAAGATTGCCAGGTTTGTCCCACTCCTTGATTCTGAAATTGAGTTTCATGGGTTTTGTGATGCCAGCGAAAAGGCATATGCGGCAGTTATTTATGCCCGTTGTGTGCTGCATGGTAGTAGAACACAGGTTCACCTTCTTACTGCTAAGTCTAGGGTGGCACCCTTGAAGACACTGACGATTCCGAAACTCGAACTCTGTGCTGCAGTTTTGTTGAGCAGTCTTTGGCAGCATGTGAAGAAGCTGTATGAATCAAAGGTTAGTAGCTTAGTACTTACCGGGTGGACAGACTCGACGGCGCTACTGGCTTGGTTGAGACTATCACCTCACACATTGAAAACCTTCGTAGCAAACGGGGTAACAGAAGTCCAGTCAGCCTTGCCCCCGAGTGTATGGAATCATGTTCCATTGGAACACAATCCCGCAGATGCTGCTTCTAGAGGTGCTAATCCTGAGCAGCTGCTTAGTGATTCCATGTGGTTTGCAGATCCAGGTTGGTTATCTCTGCCCAAGGAGTACTGGCCTTCAGACCGGTATGAGAATCAAAGCTCACTCCCAGAGTTGAAGTCTCCTGCGACTTATGTTTTACTAGCCAAACAGAATACGCCACACATATTGGAAGATTCCTTAGGACTCCTGCAAAAGTCATCCTCACTTACCAGACTTAAACACATTATGGTGTGGGTCTTAAGGGCAAAAGCAGCTTTTCACCATTCCATTGTGCCGGTTGATGAATGCCTAACTGTAGATGAGCTTGAGCGTGCCCTGATGACTTGGGTCAAGATGGTGCAGTCTTTCTGGTTTAAGAATGAGATAATGGCACTGAGTAAAGGGGGACTGTGTCCAAAGAAAACACAGCCTTGGCACCATTTCTTGACTCGCAAGGAGTTACCAGGGTAGGCAGCCTCACTATGCTCCAGTTCCTGAAGGCACTAAACACTCTATCCTTCTCTCGAACAAGAGTAACCTCTCCCAATTGATCATCACCAGCTACCATGTCTCAAATTTGCACCCAGGACCCAATACTACATTGTATCTGGTTCGTAGAGATTATTGGATCATATCTGCAAGAAGTTTAATTCGATGTCTGTTTCATAAATGCATTCCCTGCTTCAAGGCCAGACCTTCTGCACTGACACCCTTAATGGGCTCGCTACCAAAGTCTAGGTTTGCAGATATTAGAGCCTTTAAGTCAGTGGGAGTTGATTTCGGGGGACCGTTTCTGGCTACACCCATCAGAAAGCGAAGTAAGACAGTTTTAAAGGCGTGGGTGTGCTTGTTCAATTAATGACTACTAAGGCAGTGCACTCAGAAGTAGTCACAGAACTTTCAGCGAGTGCGTTTTTGGCAGCCTTGAAACGATTTATCTCCTTGCGTGGTATACCAGCAGAGATATCGTCGGACAACGGCACAAACTTTGTGGGGGTGTACAACTGCCTTAAGGAAGTGTGTCATTGTTTGTTTGAAGGAGAAGCTAAGGAAGAAATTGTGAATGTGTCAACCGCCCGAGGTATAAAGTGGCACTTCAGCCCTCCGGCAAGCCCTCACTTTGGTGGTGTTTAGGAGGCAGCTATCAAGAGTGCCAAACAACACCTCGAGCGCATAGTTGGAAACCAGATACTCACATTTGAAGAATTTGGAACGTTGCTGGCTCAAGTGTCTGCTGTACTAAATTCACGGCCGTTGTGCGCCCTGTCATCAGATTCCTGGGAGTATGAGGTGTTGACTCCTGCTCATTTTCTTGTCGGAGAACCGCTTGTGGCACTGCCAGAACATGACTTGACGCAGTTGGCACTTAATCGTCTGGATAGGTGGCAACTCGTTACCCAGCTCCAAAGAGAATTTGGAAGAGGTGGAGCATGGAATACCTCCACACTCTTCAGCAGCGAGGCAAATGGGACAAGTTGACACCAAATACACAGGTGGGCCAGTTGGTCCTTTTGAAGGATTCTAACCTACCACCCTTGAAATGGAAAAGGGCTCGGATCACTGCTGTCCATCCTGGCCACGACGAAGTTGTTCGTGTTCTCACACTCTGAACTCTTCAGGGAGAATTCACTTCAGTTTCAAAAATTTTTTTACTAGTGTCTTAGTGGAGAAATTTATTGAACTGTCATATTGTATTGACTTTTTGTTTGTTTATGTGTATATATTAATCATGTGTAACAAAACATTTTATAAGACTAGTTGTCATTATTGAAAGTGTGGATTTTAGTAAGAAAATAGTTATTTTCGGTGGGCGAAATGTTTGTACCCAACCTGTGTACTTGTACTGTTGTTACATTGACTGTGATTTGAACTTGGCGTCTGTCTGCCATATTGAAAACAACAAAAATGAGTTCGATCATCATGGCGTCGGGAAGCGAGAAGATGTGTTTCGATTGCGAACAATCTCTGTACATAGAACGTCTTTCCAATCACTCAAAATGGTGGACCCAATGCACGAGCATCTATGAACCTCTTGTAGGCCAAAAACACAGTTACACTACTTGCCGCAATCCACCTCGCCAGATGCCCTCGAACACTCGTCGCAACCCAATATTTCTCGCCACTCGTCACTATCACTTTAATTCACACCAGGCACCTACCAGCCAAAAATCCCCTGCCTCTGCGCCAGCTCTCTTTTATATCCTTACTCTGAAGTCTCTAATTATCTCAGCAAGTCTTTTATCTCAATCCTCTTGGAAGGTTGTTGTATCAGGGTCAAGCACCACCCTGCAAAATAGAGTACGAACAGAAATACTCTAGACCATGATATCTTCTTCCGTTACCGATATTGGTGTGCAGGTGGCTGCCGCCGCGCATGAACAGCACAATGTACGCTAAACCTCTTTGCTCTTGCCGCTGCTATATCAGCTTACACTGCTTTCCGATTATTGCGGCGCCTCGAGAGGGGGGGCGGGGGGTGGTCTCAGCTCAGCCGCCACTGCATCCTCTTTCACCACTCAGCCAGACAGTTGCAGCTCGCAACACTGCTCCCTCATTAAGTCTGGTCGTCCCGAGCAGACACAACAGACTCTGGTCCATCATAGAGAGCCAGTCTGTCAATATGCACAACCTTGGGGTTTCTTGTCGAAGTGCCCTTGTGAACAATCCGGAAGACCACGTCATTTATCTTCTTGACAATCTGGTAAGGGCCTTCCCAGCATTACTGTAGTTTCGGACAGTATCCTTTTCGTCGCTGTGGGTTACACAACCACACCAGCTGCCCTTCTTCAAATGCCTCTTCAGGTCCCCTCCTATCATACCTCGTTTTCATCAGTTCACTGTTGACTCTTAAATGTTGCCGAGCAGAATCATGGACTGTTCCCAATTTGCGAAGCAGTTCAACAGCATACACCGTTGATGAAGCAGGCTGCTCTTCTTCTGCTGGCCTGTCAAACATTAGATCACTTGGAAGGCGAAGCTCTTTCCCTAAGAGCATCTTCAAAGGTGATACCCTTGTGGCTTCATGGACAGCTGATCGATATGCAAGGAGGAACAGGGGCACCTTGGAGTACGGTTTAGCCACTCGACCATACCATCCGACTGAGGATGTCTTCTTCATTCCCAGAATTTTGGTCACCTCCTGGAATAACTTGGCTTCAAAGTTTCAGCGCTGGTCGGAGTGAAGTTCGAGTAGTACTCCAAATCTTCAGAATACATGCTCTATCTACTAAAGCATCAGCCACAGTGCTAGCCTCTTGGTTAGATATTGACTTCAAGGCACTTGAAGTAGTCTTGCGCCATCATTAGGTACAGATTTTTCCTCTCAGTCACTGGCAAGGGACCCAAAATATCTACTCCTATCCTCTCGAACGGGGTCCCAACAATGTACTTTTAAAGATGACCACGTCCTCTAGCTCTTGGTCCCTTTCTTGCTGTACAAGCATCACACATTCGGCCCCACCTCTTGACATCATCCCTGCAATGTAGCCAATAGTATTGCAATCTAACTTTGTTGAGAGTCTTATTAGTTCAAAAATGTCCTCCAGCTGCTAAATTATGATTCTTAGAGATAGAGAATCCCGTTGTGCCCAGTATGCCTTAGTTGTAGTACTTTGATCAGATAACTCGGCTCACTCTGGGCCTAAAAAAAGGGTCCTTTCTCTGATCTTCGCCAATATTTTCATCACTCCAGGGAGAAGGTTCATTGTCAGTTGTGAACTCTTGGATTCTTGTTCTCCAAGCAGTTGGTGTCTTTTCAGTCTTCCCTTCTTGGCGATCACAATGAAAGCACATTGGCTCGCATGGCCTCCTGGACAGTGCATCAGCATTGTTGTGTAAGTGACCAGATCTGTGCTGATTTCACAATCATACTCTTGGAGGTGCTGCATCCACCTAGCTATCTGTCCTTCTGGGTTTTAGAAGTTCAGTAACCAATGTAACGATGCATGATCTGTTTGTAGAATAAAATGTCTTCTATACAAGTAATGGTGAAAATGTGAAATAGACATCCACGCACAAAACACAGATAATAAGCACACAGCCCAGGGAAACTTCTTACTTGTGACCATTCAGTTAGCCGAGGCCAATCTCTAATTGCCTTTCATCTTCTCTGGATCTGTTTCTATCCCTTCAGCCGACAATACATGTCCCAGAAATTTTACTTTCCTTTGGAACAGGATACACAGGAACTAGCTTCAAATTAGCTGCTGTTAGCCTCTGAAGCACTGGATCAAGGCGTGTCAGTGGTTCATCGAATGTCTTCCCTGTAATCACAATGTCATCTAAATAAACCTGACAAATATCCAAAGGTAGTAAGTATTCTCTCCATAAGTCATTCAAATGTCGCTGGAGCATTGCATAGTCCAAAACGCACGACCTTGAATTGCCAAGTTCCTTTCTCTTGTACAGAAAAGGCAGTCTTCTCTGTATCTTTTGGGGCCACTTCACATTGCCAGTAACCGCTTTTCATGTCCAAGGTTGAGAACCATTGGGATTCAGCCAGGCTATGCAGAGTGTCATCTATCCGAGGAAGTGGGTACGAGTCTTTCCTGGTCACATCATTCAGCTGCCGGTAATCCACACAAAATGTTGTTGAGCCGTCTTTCTTCTTAACCAACACAACCGGAGATGACCATGGGCTGTTTGATGGTTCAGCCACATCTAGATCCTTCATTTCCTTCAGAATGTCATCAATTACCTCATGTGAAGCAAGAGGCAGACGTCTAGGGGGTTGCTTGTTAGGCCTGGCCTCTCCTGTATCAATATGGTGGCATGCCACAGATGTCCTACCAAGATCATGTGATTCTGATTCTTCATTATGAGTTTTGCAACAGCAGTCTCTGGTCTCCAGTCCAGGTTTTCCTTTGTCCTCTCCAGGAGTGGCCTCCTCCTCAACATGAATTGCCTTGTCAGTCAAGTTCATCATTCTAATAGGGAGATTATGTGATCTTGATAAAATCAAAGTCCTTGCTATAAATACTCCATCAGAGATGTTACTCCCTCTTCTCATATGCTCAATTAACCCAAAGTACCTTACAAATTTTACTACCCAACGCCCTGGTATCACAATTTTGCTAGAAGCTGGCAACATAGTGGTCTGACAAAAAACTACTGGGCAGCTGACTGGTGATGATAATTCTGGTCGTGGTATCAGTACCAATTCTGTTTCACCTACTTTCAAGTTCCCCAGTCAAGTGTCAATATAGACAAGATTTTATTTACGTCCAGTGGAAATGGTCATTATATTTGGTTTAACATGTCTTGAAGATAAATCATTATGCAACCCAAAAACATCTGTTTCACTTATAGTCAAAGCAGTGATGTGGTGATGATGTTAACTTAAAATTGACAACAAAAAAATGCACTCTATAATATAGTTAGCAGTCTCAAAATTTAACATCATGTATCTAAAAAATGCCTCCACACATTAACTATTTACATGAAGTGAATCCAGTAATTTTGAACATGGCTTTCGACAGAATGACAATGCAGGAAAACAGTCTATACATTTACAATTAAAAACGTGGCCAATATAGCCCTGAAGTATACATCAACTAATCACAATCAATGGTATTATTGGTGCTTGCAAAATACGATAGACCTAGATACTTAGAAGTAAGTTACGAATAATAAAATACATCACTTTACTACTGCAGAGTCTTTACCCAAACATGTGGATTATTAGCATTTTGTCACGCCACGACATCCAGGAAACATTTCACTCTCAGGTTAAAGAAAAATTCTGCCGTAGAATACATAGGGCGCTCGATACATGGATAAACGTGAGCAATTAACCAAACTGGACCAGATTGTTCCTGAACGGATCCAAAAAATTTTGTTACGAGGTTTCCTATTGGCCCTTGAAAACCAAGCCGTGGAAATGAAATCTATGAGTCTCCGAGTGTCCCGCCCACTTGCATCTGGCATTTTAATTCCATTCGTGTGCTGGAGCAGTGCAGAGCAGTTTTCCTTGCAGATGTTTGATGCTCATATTTAATTGGCCCCTAGGGCGCAGAGTTTCAGGTGCTTTGCACCTGTCACGTGGCCACTTGCACCTCTCGATAGCAATGTTTAATTGGCCCCCAGGGCTATACAAATTCACATGGCACTGTTTTATCCTTTAGTTTTCGCAAAATTTAAGACTCTTTTTCAAAATAACTTTGAATTACTAGGACTAGATCACCGTCTGGCGCAGAAAAAAGCTTCTCTGAACTAAAAATATTAACCGTATTTTGGATTAACCAACTGTAAAACACATAAACCCTATTGTTGAATTTCAGGGAAAATGATGTATCCTTCAAATTAGACCAAACTTCCAACTAACCAGGTTTTGCTATAATATGTAGTGAACATTTACTGTCGGCACTAAGCGAGACAGAAGACATGGTACGTGGAGAAATACCCTAGAGTTAGGCCAAACTACAGTTCAATGAGCGTTTGTGCATACCCTAGAACAATGTTACTGTAGTGCTTCCTCCTTTTAGGCCCTGATATGTGAACTATATGCAGTGGGGGTAGGCCAGTTTGGCATGGTTGGCAGCAGCGGCACACTACTTCCAAACCTTAGAGTAAATATAGGGTAGAGGGAGTATCTGCTATACAGCTGCGTACGAAATTGTGTGTTCAACATGTGTCACATGACTTTAGTGAAATATGCATGGGAAATTTTACATAACATTGAGAGCCAAGATAATAATTGTTTAGTAATCACAACTATGTTGGGTTATTTTGGTACCTTATGAATTTATGAACTAAGGAGAACATACTACCATATTATCGCATAGTATAATTGCATAGAAATTTCAGAACGACAAATGTAAACAATGTTTGCCACATTACTGTTTTCCTTAACCCACCTGTTTTTAGTAAAAAGTAAATATTAGCTACGTACTTACTATAAGGTTTTGAACCGAGATCTTGGCGACACACACGACTAAATATATATTCTGGAAGGTACGACACGAGTTTCAAACAACACGACTGCATTTTTACGACGAGAAAACATAAATGCACCAAACTCTCGAGACCATGTTGGACACACATTTGTGACGTCATGTTCCCTCTACTATATATTACCTCTATGTTCCAAACAGTCACTGCTGCATTTTTTAATGGATTTTTGCCATTTATTGTTTTGTTGTTATTATTATGACTAGCCACATACATAACTCTACAACTCATATTTTACTACAGCAAATTTTTTAAATCATTTACATTGTAATTTATTATAAATTTTTTCATAGAATTTTGTAATTATTTTATGGTTCTCGAGAAAGTATTTGTAAAATTGCTACTTTCGTTATATCCAGGGTTTGTAAAATCTGGAGTCTAGTGTATTTGTTATTGTTGAATATGCAATGACAGGTTTCAGCTAGTTAACTGTGATAGAAGTCATTTAAAGAAATGTGAACATAAGATAGCCAAGGTTTGGTGTATAAACTTTTTTCCATAACAAATTTAATCTCAATTTGTAAAAACATTGTATATATCTCGCTAATCAATGTATAGCCTAGGGACATTAAATTTTGATGACGGCTTCCACTTATGCCGAAGGGATTTTTCGAAATTCGAAAATTAAAGGGGGATGAAAAAGAGTGAAATTTGTTTTCAATGAATTTTAGATAGCGCTTGAACTGAGATATTGAGGTGATTTTTGCTTCAGAATGATGCTTATAAAATGCATATTACCTATTTTTTTGAATTTTTCAAATTTGAAAATTTACTGGGCGATAAGCTGTAAAATGTGTTTATAATCAATCCTCAATATCTCTCAAACCCGTTGAGATATTGAGATAATTTTTGCTTCATAATAAAGCATTTACGTATCCCTAAAAAGTAGTTTCAAGATTTTTTAAAATTCAATTTCTACGGCCATCAAACAAATAAAATGTAGTTTCAATTAATCCTGTGTATCTTTTATACCTTCTTCAGGTACTGAGATGATTTTTGTACAGGAATGAAGTTTACGTAAATACCTAAAAGGCTATTATACAATTTTTCAAAATTTTACAATATCAGGGGTGCAAAGTTGTAAAATGTTCCCGAAATCCCGAAAAAAAAAAAACAGGTATGACCAAGGAGAAATAATTAAAAAGTTACTATATGTGTTTGCAGGGGTGTACCTCTTTGGACATGGGCCTGTATACACAAACATTTCATTTCTTAAGAATCCTAATGAACACACTGGCATAGCTGTATGGAACACTAGTATAGGTGATTCAGGATAAAGTGAGCGCTCAAAAAAGCCGTGATTAATTTATATTTTCTGCCAGTTTATATATTTCGGCTGCATGTAAACATAAACATTGCCATGTGCTTTAATTTACACAGGCTTGTACAATGTTTACATCTACATTACACTGGGCTGAACATGTAATATCTACTCATTAAATACACTGGTATTGAATAAAATGTATAACCAATAGTAGCATTAGTTACAAATACCTGCGAGTTAACGTCTTTTAATACCAGTTTCTGTGCATCGACTAATTTATACGACCCGCACTATTGCCGTTACCTATCTCATACATATGCACACATTAAAATCAAATTTGTAACTCATAACCGCCAAAAAAAAAAGCCATAATGACACAAGTAATTTAATACTGCCATGAATAATGACACACTCAACAAAAAACAACGTATTTCCTTAGTGTATGAAACAAAAAAAAATTGCTGTTTTTAAATCAAGATACTCATGTTGGCGATCATAACGCACAACTTACATATTTATTACCAATGAGAAAACAGTCATTTCTAATACATACTTTTGAATGTGTTTTATCAGAAGCCCATATTTATTGCACAACGGACAAACATAACAAAGCTTTCCTCTTGTATCGTCTTTGAACGCTTCCAAGCTAAGTGTCGAAAACCTAACTCTGATGCCACCTGTTTGTGAAATTTTTAACTACGTTGTAAAATCACCTGGCTCCACCAACCATGTTTTCCTTCTTTTTTCTTTTCCATTTTGATGATGTTTGCTCGACCCCAGTGTTAGTCTAACATTGACCACAATGCCGGCACACGCATAAAAGCCCCCAACTCACTAAGGCAGCAACCAGTTACTTTGGCTTAATTTGATATTGTGTGCAGTGTGAAGTGAAGCCCCGCATTTCATAAGTTGCCCGGTCAAAGTGATGAGCCTGTCCGGCTTTCTGAGTGTAAGTGCATCGTTTGTTCGCTGAAATTTCATCATTTAAATTAAATTGTTTCTTTATTTATTTAGTTATAATTTCTAAAAACATCAAGACCTGTGGATGAACTTTAGTCCTGCGAGGCTATGGAATGCCATCATGAATCAAGAAGCTATCAATTTTAAAACAAATTCATTTGTAACTAATCAATAATTATTGCGGTGGGCTACATAGGGTTAGTGTTAGCTTAGTTTTCATAATTATTAATTTATTGATATCGATCAGTAAATTTTGTCGTAGAGACCAGTCTCATTTTGTTCAGCTATGTATTTGTTGTTGATGTAATTTAAAGGCCATGGGGTGTATTTCATATTTTCAGTTTTGTATAATTTTGATCCTGTTGGATGGCCTCAGGCGTGTAACAGGTTGATGCCTGAGGAACACGTGAGGTTGGACGAAGGGCCTTGAATTCTGGGAATCGCCCGTTGCAAAGTTTTCGGCGATGGCCGTAATGTATCACTCCGCCAGTGACACCTTTAGTATATTGTATAATTTTATGTCAATATGTTTTTTTAACGTAATCTAGAAATTTAAGTATTAAGTATGCATTGCCAGGAGTCGTACATTTTGAATTGAAAGTTCTGAGCAGTCCGTGTAGATTACAGTAATTAAAAGAGTTCCGAAGGGATATGTGCGCTGGGTTGGAGGCTATGGCACCCCTGGTCAGCCACACATGCCCTGGACTCTCCCCAGTTCTGCTTAACCCACTGTGAGATGAAGACGTGTCGCGACTGCGCTCGCAAGATAAGGGGTTCACCCAAGTTGCTGGGTGAACTACGTGATGGCGAAGGCCATGTGCCTAAGTTGAATTAACTTCATAATTTTTGTATTTTCATTTTATCTCTATCAGTTCACTGCTTGATGGAAGTCAAGGTAATTTATTTTAGTGGCGCTGTAACTTAGGTACCAGTTTACCGAGGCATTTGGGCATAATGTAGGTACGCGGGCCTGGAACTCTTTTATTTGTAACTCTTGCAAATGGCCTAAGTTGCAATAATTTGTCTTAGTAGCCCACCGATGGAGCATGTTTTTTTTTGTTTATTTGTAATGCCAAGTAATTCTGCACCTTAGCAAATGTGCCATTCATATGAAGTTTGACTTTATTTCATTTCCGTGCTCTTGCACGCCTTTGTAACCCATGATATACTTTGAGATGAGAGTTCTCTCTCTACCGCACGTGATGCCGTGGTAGTTTGAACAGACAGCACGAAAACAGTTTTTTTGTGGTAGTTTGGGGCTTAAGTATCACCACAACGTCAGTACGCGGAGCGCTAGATGCAATTCGGTAACGACTGTTGAATTTGAACGGTCCAGATTCATCACTTTCTGCTGTCGCTGTTCAAGTAAAATTATAAGGGCAGTAAGTATGTCAATATTATTATAAATAAATATTTAAAGTATATTAAATATGGAGAGGTCAATTCCATTTGATATTCTTTCAGTAATGTTGTATTTAAATATAAAATACGTGGAACTACATGCGATAATTCACTGCCAACTGTACAAACAGTAACGTAACTGTTGTCAATGTTGAATTATATGCAACAATGGCTAGTGATTTTTTTCAAAGGTTAAATCTTTAGTGCTCACTTTATTCTGAATGACCTATAGGAGGTTTTGGGTCTGAATCCCATGTAAGGTGAGACAATGGGAAACTACTGTTATATAATATATGCATGTAATAGTGGCAGCTGGCAGAAGTTTTTAATTTGCTGTTTGAGAATGTAAGGGTGTCTTCCATTGCGGCAACACTCCCACTATCGAGTGAAAAGTCGTGACATGATAAGTTATTGTTGAAGTTTTATCTTCAAAAATTCCACATGGGCAAAGCAGCGGCAGGGCAGCTACTATATTCACAACTCGTGTATGTTCAATAAAGCATTATTTCAAAATTTGATTTGTCTTGCAATTACGATGTATGAAACATTACTAGCAGCTAAGAAAAATTAAAGTAAACACTATATTTCAGAATTAAGGGGAATAAAATACTCATTACGAACTTTGTTTAACCAACCTATGTTTAATGGCCGAACATTTACACAAAATTAAGGCCAAAGCATAACTTATGTACTTAAAAAACACATAATTACAATAAAATATTTCTGCTACAGACCCATTTACAGAATGATCCTAATTTTACAAGGTCATTCTTAGGAATCGTAAAAATTAGAGATGGGTCGATTCTTCCTAAATAATCGGTATTGATTAATCATTGTTTTAACGCATCAATTATTGATTCAATTTTGCATACATATTTTTGCTGCTGAACTGTTAACAGGTCATGTAAACAAAGTATTTTGGCGGTTATGTTTGCAGTGGTGTATGTAAACATGTTACAAACAGTTCGCAACTTTCACGTTACCGATTCATCCATAAAACATGCCAAATTACTTTGCGTTATTGAACAATGTTAACACGTGCACGTGAGTAGCGATTTGAGATTACGAGCTGCATAAATTTCAACATACACGGTGTAAGAAAGTGTGATTCATCCGGTGTTTTGTCAAATAACGAAATAATTCTAAATAAATTGTTAGTAATAAGCAGTTAAGATGTCTGCCATCATTTTCACATCCATTCAAGTGATGAAAACTATGCCATATGCAACTACTGCGACATGAAAATATCCGGGGCGGCAAGTCAAAGTCAACGACTAATTTTATGAAAAATTTAAAGGTGAAACATTTTCATTTTTTTACAAGCAAGGTCTGTTAAAACAGGAATATGTAGGTCTATTTCAAAATCTGATGCTTGTGTTTTTGAACTAAAACATTCCTTTTAAGTAGTAGGTATATCAAGCTTGCTTTTTGCCATTTATCCAACTACACCACAGGAACACAATCCACGCTTGCTTTTTAAATGTTGATTTTATCTTACTAGTATATGATTAAATATAATTTTTGTCTGGATGTTCTTCGTTACTGTCTTTAGATTACAATTTACAACACTGTTGAAAAGCTTGAAAATCGTAAGTTATTTTTCATAATAATGATTCTTCAGCAGCTTTATGTTGTTTGTGTTCATGTTTATTAGTTGTGCTTGCATTGAAAAAAATGCATAACTATGAAAAAAATATATAAATAAATATTGTATACTACAGAAATAGAGTATCTACTCAAACACAACACCAGAATCGGGTTGGAATACGTAAAATACAGGAATTGACCAATCCCTAGTAAAAATAGCAATGTACGAAAAATTGTTATACAGTATTCACAATACATACTTTAAAAATTTATTATCTAACCCACTGTGGTAAAATATGTAAGTTGTAATGTTACAGTTACTAACTGGCAAGTTGAGGGGAAAAAAAACTAAAAATGTGGCAGAGGTTGCTTGAAATGAGCACACCGCCAAGCACTTGCACCAAGTTGATCTTCCCATTTTCCCTCTTGATGGCGATCTGCTATCTCTCACGACAATTGTAAAAAAGTCCACTACAACTTATAGATAGGATTACCAACACGGCCAGCACGAATTAAAGTTTGTTCTGAAAAACACTATTTTAACAACAATCATATTTGAAAAGGGTTTTATTTTTGTGCTGAATCTGCGACAATGGCACCACCAATAAGTCGTGAATCTATCGTTCTCCACCACGCCAAATGAGAAAATATATGTTCCAGAAACACGTGACCAAATTTTGCCAGCGGAATGCTAACGTGAAAAGAATCAATTTGCTATGTGACACCCATAGTACACCACAAATATTAAGCACTGTAGAAGCCCTTAAAGGTGAAGTCTGAAAAACATATTTTGTGGGATATAATGAAAATTGCTGGCATCCGAAGAACAAATCTGTGATAAAATTTAAGTAATAACGCTTCGTGCGGACCTCGTAAAAATTGTGGTTTGCACCTTGTTGTTGTATCCTGAAAAGTGGTTTTTAATGCCATAGTAATTAATCAGTGTGTCATAATGAGACAAAAAGACACTCTTGCAGCAGCAACTCTCTATGACACACACTGTTTTAGTGCAAAATTCACTCAAAAGGTTACAGTTGTAGCCAAGGAGTATGTAAGGGTTTATAAGAGATGGCACTACCAGGTTAACCAGCCTTCCTTATTTACGGCCTGATCTAGTGGTCGTAAACAATTGTGTGTTACCAACCACGCACCAGAAAATGTACATATTCTGTCGAGGGAAATTTTGTGTTAATATCCACAGTGATGCAATGTTGTGATAAACTTTTTAAAGATTTAATTAGTCTATAATGTTGTTAGATGAGTGTTTTGCAATAATATATTTTTTTTATTTTGAGTGGCGAGGTTCTTGATATGGTTAAATTGTGTGCACTCATAACCTGTAATTTTAGGGTTATATACGAGTAAATCTGATATTTTGATTTAAGTACTGTTCATAAATAGTACGTAATATTTAGGTACATTCAAAGTCGGTTATTATTATTCAAACAACTGGCAGCATGTGGGACACAACACACTATCACTCTATTACGTTAGCATCAGTCGTAAAAACATTTTAATGCAAAATGAAACACAGGTCATGAAGTCAGATATAACTGGTGTAATAAAAACCTAGACCTAGCCAAAATAAAATGCACCTGGAACTTTAAAACTGAAAGGTCTAACTAAAACAAACCATTTGGTAAGATAAGTGTTGAATTGTAACCACGTGGCGAGCATGCACACGAGCGATAATAGTAACGGAAAATGGTGGCGTATCCTTACACAATCCTCGGGTGTACCACTACAAAAAATTTTCAAGACTGTCAATATACAACATTCTTTAAACAGTTTTTACAATAAATTAAAGATTTAAACCGTGTAGATTCCGACATTAACTCTAATATATGGTAACTGCCTACAAATATTATTTCTGGTAATATATTAAAATATCGTGCAGTGATGTTTGTATATTGGTACACACACAATCGTTTACAGAAAATAAGAGCTGCGTAGGCTGTATCCTGTGTCACCCCCTGGTTGTAGCTACAATGGCCTGGTGGGTAGAGTACTCTTCTTATACCTGGATATGAACACTTAGATAACTCTTTGACTCCTCTTTTAAGGCCATCTACAGCCCTGAATACTTTTTACGTCAGTAACGTCCTGGTGCAGTTTGGTCACATGTTTCGGAAACACTTTCATAAGAAATATACAGGAATTAACATTTGTTCACGGTTGGCATATTACATGCACTCGTAATTTATTTTTACACAATATACTGGCTGTGAAAGCAATTCCTTGCAAACATTTTACTTATAAATGTATTTTTCGGGTGCTAGCAGCACCATAAAATATGACGTTTCTTATTAACATTGCCAGCTACAGTAACTAAAAATAGTTTTGACGTTACTTTTGTCGATTCCAAAATACATCAAACACGGGTAACAATAATATCTGCTATTTTAACTTAACTGTAAAAAATGTATACATATGGTCGCCATGCTAGCTGGTATGTATGGGTAGTGAATTCACACCCCCATGTTAAAATTTTGTATGACAATGAAAGATTGTAACTTAAGTTTTGGCATCTACTTCTGTTCTGAAGACTTCGAATTTCTGAATACTGGGTGAAGTGAATAACGAGTTAAGACAAGCAAGCCCTTACTTGCGAGTAAAGTATTCTCTATTATTGTAGGTGAATAAGAGAGTACTTTACTGGCAGAGTTTACTTGACACAAAAAAGTGTTTACTAACAATTTACTAGACGTATGTACTCGCAGCGAGGAAAGAGGTAGTGAAGACTTCCTCATAGTCAAGTAGGCCAGTGTTCAAGTACCAACACGTTAACCTCCCTCTCCTCCTCTGTCACTACATACGTATACAACTTGTTCGTTAACGTTGCAACGCAACATTTCGTTTAAAATGCTTCGTGATACTGAAGATGAGGCTACCGAAGACGTGCTTGGAAACAGAGCTTTATTAGTATCTCTACTTAAAGATCATCCAGCACTCCTCAACAAATCAATGCTGCCCGGAGTGATTTCTGCGAAAGAGAAAGCCTGGAAACTTGTTATGGAAGGTTATAGCAAGAACACTGGAAAGCCTATTAACATTGCACAACTTAAATTACTGAACAACATGAAGGCCTACATCAAGAAAAAAACAGACTTAAAGACAACTGGAAATAAGCAGTTAAAGCTACTGCCATGGAAAAAGGAATTTATTGCAATTGCTAAGACTGAAACCAACCCCGTGTATGCCAAAGTCCCTGGAAGCCTGGCTGTTGGCATGGCGAGTACTACAAATACGGAAGTGCTGAACGATCCAATACCTAAAGAAGTCCAAGAAACAGCAGCAGTGAAAAAACAACTTCCAAAGAAACATAAGCTTCAATGTGAAACAGACGAAACAGAACATCTATCAACAGCTGAATTGCAGCAATTACTGCTATTGGAACATATATGCCTCACCCGGCTGCAAATACAAAAATAAGAAATGGCCATACAAAACATGCCTCACCAAGAAAAGCAAGTACGTTTGGAAACTAATGAGACATACGTAGAAAACAATGGTGAAGAATTAAAATAATACTTGATTTTGAAATAAATGTTAACCTACACCCTAATCCTGATTTCCCTGGCCTGTTTTTCAAACTTGGTAATAAAAATGAAAAAACAAACAAACTTGGTAAAAAATAAAATAAAAATTAACACCATGTAACATAGTGCGCTTAACTTCAAGCATGTGACAGATGGAACATGCGTGAAGCGTGTAACGCATGTTGTTACGTACACGCACGTACATGCGCACTAAGTTGAATGTTTTTTTTTTGTTTTGTTTTATTATTTTTGTTTGTTGTTTGTTTTTATTTACCAAGTATGGAAAACAAGTTAGGGACATCAGGATTAGGATGTAGGTTAACATTTATTTCACAATCACAAATAATAATCGGTTGTGAAGTTACATTTCACTAAGAATTTGAGTGATGTCTCATCGTTTCATCTGACCTCGTGCCCGAATTATTTGTTCTCTTTCATTTTCCATGTCGAGTCTTTCGTCATTGTGATCATTTCCATTTCCTTCTTCAATTTCTGGATACTGAAAGTCCCAGCCATCATTTAAGTGCTTGGAAATATTGTGTAGAACGGCACAGCTCACTATGATCTTAGGCACTTTCTCCAATGAAACTCGTACCTTATTTGCAAGAGCATTGTGAACATCCGGGAAAGGTGCAAGAAGCCAGGGAGTTATTCCATATCCACTATCTCCCAAAAGACACACATCACCATTGTACAAGCGTAGACCTTGCTGTACATGACTATTACGCCAAATCCTTCCATCGTGGACCCTTCCTGGCCACTGGGCGTCAATACTTGTTATCTTCTCATGTACATCACATGTGACCTGAACACTGATAGTAGCTCTTCCTTTCCTTTTTATGTGTTCGTCGCCGAAAACACTTGGCTTTTTAATTTCAACATGCGTACATTCCAATGCTCCTATAACCGTGGGACTGTTGAATCGTGAACTCCATTCCGCTTTTGATGTATTCACTTCTTCTCGAGTTGATGGGAATTTTATCCATTCTTCAGCTTTATCAACTATTCTGTCCAAAACATATGAAAATGTTTTACAAAGAGTGGTACAATCAACTCCTATGTCTACTGCCACACCACTTTGAAATCCAGGATCACTGATATGTCTAAGAAATATTTCCATCTTCATCCTAGGAGACAGAGCACCTCCACGATATGCATATCTATCTTCAAGGAAATAGTTCACAAGAAAATCTATGTTCTCATCTTCAAACCTCAGTAATTGTTTGCAACTGTTAGGGTTAATATTTAATCTGTTACTGTACTGCTTTCGAGCTTGCAGCTGCATGAAACCGGCCACTTCACCAATAAGTAAACACTGTAAGCATGGGTCTGACCAACCTCGCAAACAAACGAGCCTTTACTAGAGTACAAGTATTTACTACCACTTTTATTCAACCCGGTTTTAGTGTGTTTACAAAGTGTTTACTTCGCTCAAATTATTTACTTGAAGCACAAGCAAATACTAGTGTTTATTCACCTAGTCTGAAGTCTTTACTTGCTAACACGCAAGTACAAGACTTTGCTCGTTTTTATTCACTTTACCCATTGACATGAATCAATATCTCAATAAATTATTTTCTTGTTTTACAGCATTAAAAAAATTAAAAGTAGTCCTAGCAATAAGTGACTTGGTACTCTGTTTTAATTTTTTTACAACCAAGGTTTAGCTGTATTTACATTATTTGGCTACGTTTTGATCATAAAATGTCTGTATTTATTAATATAAATTGATATTCACTAACCGTCCTATTTATATGCAAAGGATTTCATACTCGTGAGAAGACTCTTAGTACTCTGTTCTAATTTATTTTAGCATTGGGAGCTGCGGTTGGCAAAGTGTCTAGAGCACTCGCCTCATATAAGGCGATCCGGGTTTGACTCCCAGTGGGGTTTGTCCTCGGATTTTTGCATGTGGGAATCATGCTCGAGGATCTCGCTGGTTAACGGGTTTCCTCTGAGATTTCCTGTTTGCTCCACCCTTCATTCCGGCGCAGCTCCATACTCGCATCATATCACCCCTCATCAGCGCTAAAGACCTAGATGTTGAGTGCTGACTATGTTTACTTTACTTCACTTCCTATTTTGGTATTCAGGCTAACTATTATTTAAAAAATTAGAACACTGGTGACTTTTAGCGTGAGCTTGAAGTCACTTTCAGTTGCACTGTGTAGAAAAATAAGATGAGTAATAAATGAAAAATATTAATTTTTATTAAAAAACAGGAGTCAGATGAAAAACATACCTTAGAAAAGTTAATACTCGACCAACCGTTGGAGGAGGGAGGGGGTGGGGGAGAGTAAATTACCGCACCTCCGGAAAAAAGTACCATACTTACTCACATAATCACAAAAATTTTTTGACCCAATTTTAGGTCCAAAAAATATGGTACTGCCAATACAAGATGTTATAAAATTATGAGGTACACAGTAAAAAAAAAAAAAAAAAAAAAAGAATCTCGTTAATCCATTAATGTGCATCATCAGTTGTGACGCCTGTTGATAAATATAGGCACGACCATCATGCGGGTTCTTAAATTCTTCTTTACGCCTTTTGAAATAAAGGCACTGGCAATACGTAATGGCAGCCATTACGCGAGTGAATACGGTATACGCCAAAAATTTAGCTATAATCCTCTTTTTCTCAAAAAAAAAAAAAAATAGAATACAGTGGTGTACATCTATTATAAATACATTAGTTGCCACGACTATGTTCATATGTAAATAGTCATCACTAAAGCAGGGGGGGAGGAGAAAAACCTACATTTTTTATTGTTTTATCTATTGTACATAACTTCAGTATCAACAAAAGCATTGTCCAAACAATCCCTCCACCACAACTACTCATTTACTGTAATTAATACGACCTAGGGGAATTTTTTCAAAAAACTATATGAATCTGTAGGCGAATGAGTGCAGGTTCACAAGACAGCTAATAGATAGTGTTATTGTGGCCCTTCTGTCGTTTGGCAAAATCTCACCTTGATAATTATGTGTGTAAGCACAAAGTAATCACAAGAAATCACTAACATAGCCAGTACCTTGCATAAAAATAAATTAGAAGCTCATGGAATATGCCGAACATAAACATTTAATTTATATATTTTTAATATGTTGCTGCTGCAGCACAATTGTAAATGAACAGACAGTAGTTGATCGTTGGCAAAAAACAGAAACACTTTCCAAAACTACTCCATTCTATAGAGGCGTACAAAAATTACTACTACTGTTTTGCTTTCCAGAAATTCCTTGCATCATGAATCCTTATTTATTCAGCAATGTGTATCTTTTGTAAAAGTGTGTTGCTATAAAGAAACTATTTTACTCCATTATGAAATTCAGTAGTTAGTATACGACGTACAGCAACTTATTTTGAAACAACATGAACTCTAAAAAGAAATTGCAAAAGATATTCCCTGAAAATAATTTCAGAGCAGACTTAACTTGTGAACAAATGTCATAGATTTTAAATGGTAGTGAGATATACTTAGTTTAGCTTGACGCCGTGTCCGGTGAGAGTGAGGTAAAAACAGAGCTGCGATAGAATATTCTGGGCGCCACCCTGTTAAGCGTGTAGCCAGGAACACGAGGTTCGATGGGTTGTGATCTGTTCGTGCCGGCGTGCCCCTCTCTCACCTGGCAAGTCGAAACAGCTGCGTACCGGGGAAAGCAGGGAGGACCTGGAGAAAACTACACCTTACATGGACACTTATGGGGCTGTCCACACCCCCATACCCAAGGACCTTAAGCGAGCCAGCTCCAAATGACAAAACAAAGTAGAACACTGGGCCGGATAGTTGCACACGCGCGTTACGTAATTCTCGCTGGACGAATCAGAGTCCCGAAGCGCACCACGTGTCTCTCATTCCGTCTGTCGCGGCCGCTGCTTTCAGACTGCCTTCTTCATGCGCTGGTAGAGCGAGGGGGCAGCGAAGCCACGTGTCCTGCACTGACAGATGGATGCGCGGCGGCCAGGATGGCAGGTGTCGTGCGGTGTCAAGTTCACACGCCCTGCCGCCGTCACTGATCTGCCACACACCCTCAAGTACCGCACATCTGCCGTTAACAACCAGCGTATACACCTGCCCCTGACACACTCGGTTAACACCTGTCGCGACCAGGTGTAACTCCACCTGGCCTGTGGCCTGGTACGACGACAAACTCAGTCAAATAAAAGTAAAACTCCCAATGTAATAATTCTTTACTAGATTTCTGTCAACTCTCATTTAGTTACGTATATACAAATTTTCGTAAAGTCCTGCAAGATATTCCATTAGATCTGCCTCCTTGTGTGGGTCTTCAATGCATGCTGCACGTTGGTTAAGAAACAACAGTTTTCTACTTAAAACACAAAATGAAATATGTAAAATAATTCATAAAATGGCTACTTAATTTTATAGCTTACCAAATAAAAGTTAGTACTCTACTTAATGTACTGAACATTCAGGACTAAAGTTATACCACAAACCGTAAAATGATTAAAGTAAACTATCTTAAAGACCATGATCAGTTATTCCTAATGTGTTTACATAATTTTTTAAATACTAAATGAGAGCAGGTATCACAAAATTGAAAATCGTTACCCAGTTTTGTTGAAAATAGTTTTTACTCTGTTGACTAACATTTTCAATGCCAAATACACTATGGTTTCAATTAACTATTTAACCAAAATGTTTGTTAATTAACTAACTAGCTGAAACTATACAAGTTTACATTCAGAAATAAATTAAAATAAATAAATATAAATGATGCCTCATGGTCATTTACTACCTACAGTTTAAACTTTACCTTTTTTGTTACTGTAACCTTTTTCACATTACTGGTGCATAAAATCAAAGTCTAATTGTAAGATCCGACAGACATTTAATTTTTATTAGTACATATCTACATATTTAGAAAAAACCACGAAGAAAGTCATTGCAACACACATTTACTATCCCCAAATAATAAAATAAGGCATTTCCAGTGTCACTACCCTTAGTTGGTATAAAATAGTGTACAGAAACTTATCCTCCAATGCTTTTTCCAGTCTGACCAGCCTGACAAAATGCTTCCAAGGTAACTTATTGTCCTATCACTCTTTCTCTTTTACTCTCTCCCAGTCAGCTCCTCTTCTTTCACTTCACCTATTCTTCCCATCACTTCCTTCCCTCAGGTCTACTTCTAATGTACCTCAATTTCAGCATTTTCCTCAGCATCCTGTCACAACTCATGCCAATACCACCTCATTTGTGCTTCCTCTATAATTTTTGGGCTTCCCTGAACCTCAACTCTTTGTTGTACCACTTCACTCTTCAGCTTGTCTCTTTTTGTGACAGCCATAACTCTTGTAGTGAACTTCATGCCCATCACCTACATTTTTCTTTCTGCTCTTTTGTCCAAAACCAATGTTTCTGCTTCATGTGTTACAATGTGCACGAAGTATACTCTGCATATTTGCTTCCAATTCGGTGGTACTTCCCTCTTACATGTCAGATCAATCACACATCTATAAAAACCATCACCTTGCAGTCCTCTCCATGCTACTTTTTTCCTGTTTCCTCCCTTCATGCTACCTAGATATTTAAAGCTATCCACCTGGTTAAGTTCGACTCCCTTAAATTTACTTTGTTCTTCACTCTGTTACCATTTCTCATGACAACCATCACTTCACTAATTTTTGGCACTGAACTTCATTTCACATTCACGGCTTTCCCGTTAATTTCTTAGAGCCTCCCTCCAAGAAAAATTCTGATTATGACTATCTGGCACTGTACATGCTTCTTCCTCTCCAACGATTCCTGCTACCTGTATTGAGTTTGGTAACATCTTGAATTAGATCTTCCATAGCTCCTTTATCTGTTCTATAGACACTAATTAAAAAATTGTGATTGTAAGTTGCCTTGCGAACGACTGCGCTTTAATTATATGTCTGGTAAGTAAAAGTGCAATAATCTTAAAAAACATTTTGGTCCTTCAGTGTTTTCGTTTCTCGTCTGAAAATTGTGCTGAGTCAAATATCTTCTCATTTTCCAACACAGAATTCTGGTGTCTTTTTTTTTTTTGTTTGTTTGCTAACCAGTACGAGTTTCAATATATTTGTGCTTAAAATCATAACTTGAGGAAACCAAGTAAAATGCATACACAAGTAGATTCTGGTGTTAACAGAATGCTCAGAAGTCATGCTTGAAGTTGTGCAGAATGTAATTTTTTTTAAAAATAGATATGATAAAGAAGGCCGTTCACTGCCTGTGCAATGATTTACTGCAGATGGACCCACTTCCCAACGACCTTGATGAAAATGTGCTATCTGCCAAACTTGTAGTTCATAATGAAGCAACTTTATCTAGTACTAACCAGTCTATAAATGTGAAGCTTGATAAAATTAAATTTGCTAATTTTCTTGTGATCGAGAGGAATAGCATATGTCCAAACAACTATCCCAAGCTTCAATTTGTAATATTATTTTTTTTTTTTTTGGAAGATGTAAAGAAGTACAAGCAATGCGGTTGGTTAGGAATCTTCTCGTCACTTCAGGAAATTCTACAGTGACTTGGCAGATATTTGGTCCCTTGTACCTTAGCCATATGCAGATGATGTTGGACACTTGTGTCTGTTCTGGCAATGGAAAATGGTATGAGCTCTAGTCAATTAATTTTGAGATTGGTGGTGCCAGAAATATCTGTAGCTAGTGCACATATTTTGTGTAATAGAGGAATGATTAGGTTGCCATTCCAATTTTCTATCTTCCACTCTCTATGTGCATGCATGTAATCACAAAAAGCTAGTAAACTACGCATAGTCCCCATGTCATTAGGTGGATACAGTATGCTCTCCACACTGTGCATGCTACTCTGACATGGAACATATCCTGAACCCAACACAATGTGTGCAACTTGATGGGATAGCATCTCACATCTATCATCCAGCTATGCCCTTAAATATAGTAAGCATACAATACCATAGCTTAGAGAGACATCAGTACATGTATGATAGGTTATTTGCCTGAATATCTGCACACGTGACCTTGTGGAGTGGTTACACTCCCTATTAATGTGTGTGCTGTATGTCTCATGGAATTAACAGAAGTCTCAGTTCCGCTTACTACCTTGCTATGTATCAACAATGAGCAGCAAATACAGTATGCTCTTATATGCTTTTCGACTAATTTACTACACTTAAAATACGGTATGTGTAATTGGGTTCCACATTTATTTACATTTCAGTTGCACCTTAGTTTTTAGTAACCTTTTTATGTTCACATCTGTTCACCCCATTTTATTTCAATGTAGGCTAGGATATTTCTTACCTATAACTGCATGATGATACACCTTGGGGCCACAGTGGTCAGACCTCTCGCCTCTCACCTAGGTGATCCAGGTTGAATCACCAGAAGGTTTGGTCTCAGATTTTTCGCATGTGGGAAACCTGGCGAACGTTGCCGTTGGCCGACAGGTTGTCTCGGGAACTCCAGTTTCCCCCACCTCACATTCTGTCACTGCTCCACGCTCATTTCATGTCACCTGATGTATTATTTGGGCCTGACAGGCGACAGGCATGTCTCGCCTGTCAAGCAGCCGGCCCAACCTTCAACTCCGACTTTCTCTCATACACAATGTGGCCCTGCCCAAAGGAAAGAACGTGTAGTGGACTTTCATTTTGTTTTCTCGTGGCGAAGTTTCAGGCAGCATAGTTGGTCTTCCTCCTTAAAGTCCAGATGTGACCACCCCGTAGGGAGGCCTCCCACTCTGCTTGACTCCTTAGGATCATAGTATAAAATGAGGGTGTTCAGCCCAGGTTTTTCAGTTGTCAGGGAATCCGCTAAGCTTCAGAGTCTACTCGACACTTACCCTCCAGAAGTGCTCGGGGCGCTACTGTGACTTTGATCTAACGCCTGCCATGTTTGCTTGATAGCAAACCCTATGAGTCCAACGCATCAAGCTTTTTATGTACCAGAAATGACGACCACAGATATGGTCATATTGCAGGCTAGATCAGTAGAGCCATGCACCAAGCGAAGCCCAGATTTTGCTACTTGTGCATACTGTGAACTTGTAAATAACCAGTAATTTTGTGAATTAACCAACTAACTTGAAACTGTAGCTTTGTGAGCAAATCAGCGACTTGCAATAAATCAGTGCTTTCATGTAAACCAGTGACTCGTCTATCTGTTGTAAAAAGGATTGAATACAATGAAACTCTGCACCATATCTCTATGATTCTTTTCAACCTAGTTCTGAACCTGATGATGGGCTGGATATACATTTGTCTCCCAGTTAGAATATTTTCCACATAGAGGAAGCCACGCGGCAGGCTGCTATATGCAGATACACCCAGTGTGAATGGAACCACGTGGACCAAAACAGGGTAATCTTGCCAGCGATCCCCCTTCAGGGCGATGCACCAACTCTCCCAACGCTCTGTGTGCAATATCGTACCACAGACAAGAATCAAACCTCCCAGTCAAAGACGGATTTAAGAAAGATTCTATGGGGAATGTGATGCCTTGTACCTATGTTAATTAGGCCGTTCAAGATGCAGCCATTCTTGAAGCATGGGCCAGTTCAAAAACTACTCAATTAGTGGCATCCGCCAGCAAGTGTATCCGCCAAGAAGCGAGAAGCGACAAGTGTTGGAGACCATGTTCTACGTGAGTGGTTTAGAGCAGCCATTTAAGTGAAAATTCTGTCCAACAAACACTAGTGACCACACCTGGCCCAAAAATTGATTACCACTGTTCGTGTACAGGATAGCTCACTAGCTTCATTGCCTATCACATGCCTTCTAATTTTCATGCTCGCTAGACAAACACATTTGATAGTTCACTCTCTCCACATTTTAACCAAACAAGAGGCAACATACCGGTAGTTTGATAATGCTTTAAAAATTTCTGGAAAGGGCATAGTTAAAATTGTTATACAGGATGACACTGACCTCTACCAACAAAACTTCAGAACGTGATTCCTCGTGTGAAATGATATTGGTAAGTTACATATTTAATTTATAAGCTAAGTTTATTCCAGTGGGGTGTATTAACCCTTGAACGTGTAGGTAGTTGAAGATTTTTTTGGTTTAACAAATAAAGAAAGAAAAATGAGAGAAAAATTAGGGTATTACAATATTAAACTATGACTTAATAATAAAGAACAAAAAATGTAGGCAGAGATATCCACCTTATAAATTTTTATTTTCAGTTTCAGCATTTTTTTTTAATTCAAATAATTTTTATTCTTTAATTTTATGAGCATATCATTGTAGCCTGTAACGTCATTATCCACTGTGATTTTTTTGAGTTTGGTATATCAGTTGGTTTTAGTGTAGTCGTTAAAACGGAAACATGCAAAATATGACGTTAACAGGCCATTACGCGAAAACTATGAGAGATAAAAAATTTTCATAAGAGCCAAATTTAGTCACATTTTGTGTCTAAAATAAGAAAAAAAAATCTGGTACTAATAAAAAATTAAATAATGGTGATGAAAATTGCGGTAGACCACGCCCTTAACGTCTCTTCTTAAATCCAAATAGGCAATTAATCAAAACTTTGTGTGCTAAGCTTTTACAAACATTAGATGACACGCTACAAATAAATGCCAACTTCACAGAAAAGTACCATACCTTGAGACTCCATTACAACTTAGAACAAAAGTCACTTCCAATATCCTAGAGGACAATACTGTACTGCATGCTAATAAATGTATATCCAAATTATGACAGCTAACCTAAGGAGTCTGGTGAATGGCACGGTGGGTTTAAGGCTCCGCATTATGACCATATTGGATTACATATTTAATTTTTTGCTTTAATGTAATTCTGCAAAAAAAAATGTGAACTCTGCTATTATAGAGTAAATTCTATTTACCTTGCACTAGAGTACAAGTACGGCAGTTGAACTTTCAACCAAAGGTTGCAATCAGTCATGTAAATTAAGAATATAAAAAAATTGCTGGACTGATAGTATCCTAATATTGGTTAAAAGTTCAACTGCAATAATTTTATTGTACTGCAAGGTAAATAGAATTCACACTATAATAGCCAAATTTACATTTTCCTTCTCAGAATTTCAAAACTGGCAAAATTATAAAAAAAAATCCAATAATGCAACTGACGCGGAGCCTTACCGGAAATGTGGTTACCTTAAATCTGACACCAATATAATAAAAGGTTACACACTTGGCTTGCCCTAACCTTCCTACATTCATTCCCATCTACAAGCCAACCTCCAACTTTTAACACAGTTCCAAGTGGAAATGGCTCCGATGACTTGCTCATCACTAGGTTTACTTCTTTCATTAAAGATTTGAGTACCTGTAGCAAAAAATCACAATTAGCTACTGACTGACTAAAAAACAGCAATCATAAAATCTTACCTTGAACACAAATACAGTTAAGTAATTTTTACATAAATATTTTTATGAAAAAAAAAAAAGTTATTTATACTAACATTAAACTAAAACTTTTTTTCTCCAAATAACATACGGTAATCAAAGTGTACAAAAAAAATCTTGTTGTTTGGGCTCTGTCTCTTTTGAAATCATGACCTACGATGATGACGTGCAGCTAACGTATTATTTCTAGCCCTGAGTGAGGTACAGAACAAGATACGAAGCAGTATCCAGAGGCTGACTTTAACTTCCCCAAACAGTGAGACAACCTCCTGTTTTGACCTAATTGGAATCTGATAGTTAAGTATTATAGTTGCTTCGGTTTATGTTTGCTGGAATGTCAAGGAACTTACAGCTTGATTTCAGAATTCCTGGTACATTATGATTAAACTACAGTCAATTTGAATTATACTTAATTTAAATTTTACAAAGTCATCAACTAACCAAAACTGTATTTGTGATAATATTCTGTACTTCCAAAATTCACAACTAGAAAATTTAATTTGGTTATCTTATTTTGACAGCTATGCTACCATTACTTGTAACATGTGCCAAAATAACATATGATTTAAAACAACCGGATGTGATCATATGGCCTAATGAAACAGTAGTGACAGCCCTGAACAACAAATCAGTTAGCTTCCATCGCCGATGTTGAAAGTAGTGTGTATTATACGTGAAAAACAAGTAAACATTTTGAAGAAACCATAATATAATAACACGGCACAGTATCCAGCATTAGTCAATTATCTATTTTATTCTTTTAAAATTTCGTCATTTCTATAATTATTTTACAAACAACTGCATCGTTATAAGGTGACCTGTACAGGTAACCAAAATAAAGGACGGCCATGTTGTGAGCGTGAACTGAAGCTTTTCGTGTGTTTGTGATTCTTATAATGAGTCATTCCAGGAAAAGTGGTCCTGAGTGGGTAATAATTAAAAAGCATTAAATCTCAATGATTCTTACTTAAATTGTAGCTAAAAGGTCATTCTATTTAGTATCAGCAATTAATTTTAGCTTATTTATTATCAAAATTATTATTTTTAACAAAATTGATTAATGGTTTGATAGTAATATAATAATGACTTGCACATACTGTACCTTTACTTTAAAAGCCTTCAAACTTGGCAGAGTACCATTGAATATGAATTTAATACTTATTAGTGACTAACATTACCCCACTACTACCATGATTTGTTTGTGAAACGTAAATTTTGAAAATGGGTAATTGTTACATATAAACCAAAGTAGTGTAAATAGTACAGTGTCAGAAACGTAACAAAAAAGTATAAAAATATCTGTAACAAAATAATTATACATAAGAACAAATTGTGGATTTATTTCTAAAACTAGTTTCACATAAAGATGATAATGCCAAAATACAATTATGATTAGTTCTCAACATTTTATTTTACAAAATACAATAAATAGTCACACACGTTACATGTATGACACATGCCACTTATTTTATTTTATAACATTTTCATATCACTTTTGTTAAGATTGTAAATGTAATGTTTACTGTGAAGGTCCACAGCATAAATAAATATAAAAAAAACTTTTAAGTCAAAAACATATTCTACACATTAATATTATTGAGTTTAACAGTAAATTTCATCTTCTAAATTAACGTAAATGATGTTAACTAATCATTAATATTTAATTAACATTCAGATTTAATTTCAAAAATCTAATGTTTTTTTCCTTAAAATACACAACTATCAATTTTGGAGGTAAACTACTAATTGTTTTAATTTATTGTGTTAGAAGTCAACGGAGGTATTTAAATTTATTGATTTTCAAAGTGCTGCTACCTCTGTCTTATACTTGCTACCAAGTCATTAAATAATAATTCTATGTATTTTGTTTGATGTTTGTCATGGGCACTGGTCAAGTAAATTAGTACTATACAGCCTACATAATGTTCACTATAAAATGTTTTTAGAGATGATCTAACATCAGATGATGTATTCAAACTTTCCAAATACATGTATGCTTCATTAACGAGAACTTAGTTAAAATAATGGAGGAAAATTTTGCTAATCGGCTTTGGTCACACACGTAACATATGTTTGTCACACAAGTAACTTTAATTTATGATTTTATTGTGACTGTACTATGATAGCCAAGTTTTTCAAAATTGAGTGTTTGTTAGTACATTTACTGTACTACACAAGTATTATTTGCTTTATTTTTACTACGAAAAAAAATTCACAGAAAAACTGAAACACTGACAAGAATGTAACATATAACAAAATCTCTGAGTCACACATGTAACAAAAAAGTAACAACCTTAAAAAAAATACTTAGAAATCAATAGAATCTGTTTCAAGCATTAAATTTTATTAATTAAGGTCAGAAGTGTTCATAAATCACACTTTAAACGAATAAACAACAATTTTAAATTTTAAAGAAAATGTACTCCGAAAGTCACACACGTAACACTGGAATGACCCTAAAGTGTTATTTTAATATTCTGTGCATATATTTAATAAATTGCAATGCAGGGATTAAAAAACCCGGCCTGAAATCACCAATGACAATGGGATATTAAGACGTGTTTCAGACGGGAATTGGAAAAACGTTCAGCCTTTTAACGATTGCCCAGCAGCTTGGCAAGTCTACAAAAGACAGTTGCAAAGTAAGAAGCAGGTAATCTGTACAAAGAAAAGTACTACAGAAAATAATAATAATAAAAATAAGCATTACCTATTATTTACTTTAACAGAGTTTGTGGATAAATACATTTCTTGCTGTAGGCCAATATATAAACATGTATTTCAAGGTGCCGACTAAAATTGGTTTTGTATGAGAAAGTCCACGTTTAATGTTTTTTTAGCAAGTAAGTTGTAACATTTTAGTAAATGTGAGATTTGTGTCTGTCAGCTGCAAAAATGTAAGTCAATATTACAAAAAAAAAAAAAAGGATAGAAGACTTAGGTATGTGTATTTCCCAGGCATTAAAGTGTACTTGTTTAATCATATGTATTACCAAAATTATTTAAAGCTGATCTGGGCAATTAGGCCTGCCCATGTTTGTTTATTATTATTTACGCTTTACGTTGATATATTATTTCCATTAAGGCTGTGAGAGTGCAAATTTTTGTCATGTAGTCTACAAGAAATATGTTTACAAGTTTTTTTAAGTAGGTATTGTGAGTGGTACGACTATAATGATAACACTGATAATAAATTTGTTTTAATTTTGAAGGTAGGCCCTACCACAAAAGGTAAGTTTTTTTGATAGTCTAGTCCTTAAAATTTAAAATATACTGCTTTATGATCTGATAGTGCAGAACCAAATTGAAGGCAATAAGGAAAATAATTGTATTAATGCTTGTATGTATTATTTTATTGTTTACTTTAGTTGAAAACTGTTTTCTTGCACTGTCATATGCTCTTGCAGCTTCAGGTTGTTGTTACCAAATAAGCTATTATTATTTAAACTTTTCAGTTGACAATTAGAAATAAAAACCAGAAGTAACAAATACTATCTAAGTTACCCATACATGTTTGTTTGTTTATATTTTGGTAATGCCCTTAAATGTTACAACAATTTTGAGCATACCTAGGAAAGTAGGGTTCCGTCACCTCAGGAGAAGCCCTAGCTCACCACCATTATGAATGCAGGCACAGTGATTTTTGTAACCAATCATTAAACAATATACTTCATGACCATAGCCATCCCAATTTCTTACACATTAGTCTTCCTTTTTCCAAGTGAAACTAAAAACAAATATTGTATGCACATGCTGTCAATTTTATGTCTCAAAGATCAAACTAAATTTTCTAAGAAAGAATCCTAGAAACAGCCATGAGGGCCATACCAGTGAATGCCAAAGCCTCCCTCCACCAATAATCTACTCAGCACTATAATTCCACTGGCTACCCAGACCAAGCATGAAGGGGAGAGGATGGTGGCTACTACTGAAGGTGACAGTGCTAGACATCTGCCATGTCTCAAGATCACAACTAAGTTGACTCCAGCACACTTTGGAATGAAACCATACATGTACCAACAGAATACACATTCCAGGGGGTCTATTCTCTAACTCCACGTTTGGAAAGATTGTCACCTGTGACTGTCTTTCGTGAGCGATAGCCCTTAGGGTCTGTCTTTGTACCATATTCTATTGCAACGGTCTGTGCAGACGTTGCGCTATTCAGTTGGACTTAGTGACGTCATGGCAAAGTGTTGATATCTACAAGATACTGTTTTGACTTCGGCAGTTGATTTGAGGTTGTGCGCCCCGCAAAGAGGGTAGTATATTTGACTTGAGTGGTACTTCGTGTCGCCAGCGCTCCTGACGGTAATGCTCGGCTTTATCAAGTTGTGACCGGCTTCGTCAGCCCCCAGTTCTGTTTAAGTTTGTCTCGGAGTAACTTGATTTGTGTTGCTGTCTTCGTGTGCCGAGTGCTCAAGGTATGTCAAATGTGGTTGTCTCATGTTAATAGTAATATTTAGATATGCCAATTTGCAAGTAATATTAAATAGATTTGCTGAAGAATATTTTAGTCGGAATACAGATTTGGATTGTCCTTCCGACTATTTACAGTGGTGTTAAAATTTAAGTTAAACAGGAAGTGCACTTTTGTGTTCACCACTGGATTTGGAATATTTTATTGAATAGTGTACGTGCATGGTTGGAGTGGGCCGGTGCGTTACAAAAAGGAACCGACGCAGTCCCATCATGCACGTTTTGTAAAAGCAGCTGTGCACTCTTAAGAAGAGGAATATTTTAGGCATATTTTGTGAGATACCTTGAGCATCCTGCAGACTGACGTTCAATATGTGATTGTAATTTTCATTTTGATAAATTAATTATTAAATGTTCTTGCCCGTTACACTTGCTTTACGTAAGCTGCTTAAGGATTCTTTGGACACAAACAGCAGCTATTTAAAACTTCTTTTTTGTAACTGTTGAATGTTTTATTCTGGCAAATATTTATATATTGTGGCACATATTTAATATATAATTTATCTTATTGTACACTTATTGATAGGGTTGGTCTTTGTCCCTATTCAGCTAAATACTCTTGTTGCAGGGTACGGGGTTAAATTAGAGGAATATTTACCATACTACGTAGCACTATAACACCTCTGTTTACAAGAATATCTGTACACTTGGAATCACTGTAGGATGTGTTCTGAAAACTTTTATAGATCTTACTAAATTATATTTTCTCACTTTTTTAAGCACGCTTTAAAATTGTAATTACTTTATTTCAGTTGTAAATGACATAAATCCTATTTGTTCCTCTTTATAACTCCGATTTTAAAAGTTATAACATCAACTCTACTCTCGTGGAAAGACAGCAGTATGTGTGTCATATTGAATTTGTCAAACTTAATAGACACAGACCTATAATTCACGAAAAGCGTTACATTATTTAAGTGAAAATAAAATAATGTATTTCTGTCTCTTTCCAAGCAATATTTCTGTCAGGTTTGTTCATCTACGAGGCTGGTCGTAGAATATAACTTAAATATGTCAGTCATTTTCATGAACTTTGTCTCATAACAACACCCTAAGATCCAATCTTTATATAAAGAGAGTCACAAGACCTTTGAAAGAAAGTCACCGTGCCATTTTTAGTTACAGAATACGAATTCTCGTCGTAAAGATAGTTACCCACTGACTTTATATAAAGACTAGCAGTCCCCCGCGGCTTTGCTCGCGAGTATTATTCGTAACTGATAATATTTACTTTAATTTAAAAACATCTTTGTACACAAGATTGGTACTTCAGTCATCAAGTGTTAGAATGTCCAAGTGGCTAGCTGAACTAATTCTGCAGCAGGATAAGTAGCTATAGCTGTCCACGCGAAAAGCAGTCTTAAGTTTGTACCTGCCACTAACACCGACTTCGCCTGGGCCTTATTTATAGCCCTGCCTATTTGATGTTGTGGAGTAATTACAGACACCTAAGGTAAGAGGTTAATCGAATGAGAAACATCTGTTTACCCTGTGCACAACCATTGGTGACGGTGCCCTCAATTATATATTGTCAAAATATTCACTTTAACTTTATTGACATTACAAAGTTTCAGAGGGTAAAGGTTTCGTGGAAACGTATTTGGTGCCCCAAACCTGAGATTAGTGAGATGATATATCGTCGGTTTACTGCCAAAAGTGACCCAGTCAAAATGAGATAAAATTATAAAAATGCTAGGAATATGTATATGTTGTTCACGAACAATTGACCAAGTTTAAAGTCTATTAGTCGTTTCGTACTGTTGTGTCACACTATAGTAACATACCGAGTTTTTGTTAATATCTACAATTTAATACTGTTTTTAAACGAAATAGCATTTATGACTTAATCACTTTTGGCAGTATACCGACGATATGTCAGCTGATATCGTAGAGGAAACTAAGTGGAAAGCGAACTGCAATTTTACCCCTTTTAAAGACTACATGTAAATTGCACTAATTCTATCTGCCTTGTAGTTTTTGTGTGTCAGAATTGAACTTTCGCACGTAGATTTTAACGGAATTCGAGCCCAGAACCTGCCGGAATTTAGACCTGAGTAACAAACAACTGTGTCACGTAACGTCGAAATAAATCATGAAAATAAAATTTATAGAAAAAATAAATAAAATATCTGTGTCCTGGGCTCATAGAGGTTGTACAACACCACGTCTCGATAGGTTACTGTAGTGAAACTCCTGTATAAGTTGTTTCTCGCTGCTCGTTCCTGCTTTTCGGATCGTCTGCCTTGATTATTGACCAACTAAGTTTTATTCTTAATAATCATGTTTCTTATAAAGAAAAAAAAATTACACACATATTATTTTTAATATTTACATAAGCATCACTCTGACGCGAACAACACCTTAATATCTCTACTGGTCAGATAGATATCGTGGGTTGATGGAAAACTAATCTCGGGCTTTTTCACCCTTCTAGGTGTCGGATTTCGAAATATTTTAAATTTACATCTTAGACATTTGTATAAGTATCCAACTGAAGTGTAAATCACATCGCTAGCCCGTTCAGTCGAATCAAAATCGATCATTCAATAAAAAAAACACATATCACCCCTGCACAGTATTGAGAAATCGAATTTCGAAAAATCTGAAAACAGTTTTGCGATAATTTCTGTAATCATTATTCTGAAGCAAGAATTAATTGTATATCTCGACTGGTTCGATAGATATCGAGGATTTATCTAAAACACGTTCAAGGTCTTTTCACCACTTAAGAGAGTAAATTTCGAAAAACCCTTGAATCACGTTTTAGAATACTTTATTGATATCTCGTGGACGTAAAAAACACAACATTAGCTTGCTGGGTTCAAGATATATCGACGATTAATTGAAAACGCTTTTCACCACTTTTCACCCCTTTTCACGTCCTTAGGTGGCGAATTTCGAAAATTCCTGAAATTACTTTTTAGGCATTTGAGTAAGCATCAATCCTAAACAAAAATCACGTCGCTATATAAAAAACTATGGGATTGATATATATCGAATGTGAGTCGAAAACTCATATTACCCCATTTTTAACCAGTTTAGGGCCGAATTCGGAAAATATATTTTAAATGGTACTTGGGATATTTACAAAAGCACCAATTTAAAGCAAAGAGCACTTCGATATTTCGACTGATTTGATAGATTTGGAAAGATAATCGAAAACACATTTCACGTATTTTCACCCCTTTAAATAAAGAATTTCGAAACGATTTTGAGTCCTGTCATAGACATTTGTAAAAGTAACCAATTAAAGTTAAAATCACGACGATAGCCAATTGTGTTTCAAAGATAAAGACGATTTATTAAAAACACATTTTGCCCCTTTTTACTGCCTGGGGTTCGAATTTCGAAAAAACCTAAAACTACTTTTTGGGTATTTACGTAAGCAATATTTTGAAGTAAAAATCAACTCTGTATCCCTAAGGGTTCGATAGATATTGATAATTGATTGGAAACATATTTAAGGTCTTTTCAGCCCCTTAAAATTTGAACTTCGAAAAATCCTTAAATTGGCTAATATGCATTTTTACGAGTGTCCTATTAAAGTAAAAATCACGATGATAGGCCGTTGGGTTCGAGCTCTATCGACGTTTCTTCGGAAACACATTTCACCCCTTTTCACCCCCTTAGAGGTCGAATTTCGAAAAATCCCGTCTTAGTGCTCGCCTACGACCTGAAGGGAACGACCACAAAAAATTTCACGATTCTAGGTCCAGTGGTTTGGGCTGCAGTTGGATATGTCAGTCAGTCAGTCAATCAGTCAGCTTTCATTTTTATATATAGAGATTGTATAAAAGACTGAAAAAATACAGAATAGGCCCCTAGGAATATTAATAAAAATTTACTTCAGAGCTACTGTTAGACCTAACACCCAGACTCTCAAAATTACACACAGGAGATATTTCAGATTAACTCGACTGTTCATTAACAACACTTAATACTTTCAAGGTGGATGATGCATCAGTTACCACGTAAATAGGCTGTGAACTTTCTTTTGCAGTATATTTGTTGTTTTAAAACGAATTTCATACACAAAAAATATGTTCTCTATGCACTGTTTGCAAATATGTACACCTGATTTTGTTAAATAGTGTTGTCAAATATTCAAGTAGAACTAGCAACAGTAATTTTCATGATACGTAACATGTGTACACTTATTTTGATCAAAACAATGGTTTTTTTTCTATTGCTGGAAATTCATAAGGTGATAATAATACAAACAATAAACAAAACAAAAACAGGCAAACATTTTCTGAAGGCTACTGAATGTGAAGATAAGACCCTTTAAAACATAATAAACATTACGTGCAAGCTAAATTGACAGTCAGTAGCATATAAATAAATGAAAAATTATATATTGAAATTTAAAAAAAATTTTAAAAAGTAAAATTACAGACACCCAGAGAGAGAGAGAGAAAGAGAGAGAGAGAGAAAGATAGCAAAACTGACATGTGTTTTATCAAAACATCCAATACAGTAGGGAAACATGAACATAGATACGCTCGGAGTACAGAAAATACTGACGATACTACAATTGGCATACGATCCTAGAGTTGAATCGTAGATAGTACGAGAAAATTATAGTATTTGTACTATCTGGATCGTACGGTTGGCAACGCTGGAGACACACCTATTTCTTTGATCAAGTCATATTATCAGACCAGTTGACTTTTACAAACCACTGTTCGATTGATGGACACAACATGCATAATTGGAATATGGAAATCGTACACTGGTTACACCAAGCTGAACATCAGCATTCATTGAATGTGAATGTTTGGTGTAGAATAATGGGTGGCCAAGTTATTGGTTCATTCTTTATTGATGGCAACTTAAGCAGTGATGATTATTGAACATTCTTGGAGGACGAACTTCCAGTATTGCTTGAAGAATTTCCGTTGGATTTACGACAAACAACGTGGTTTCAACACAATGGTTGTCTAGCTTATTACTCTGTAGCAGCACTGGAAGTATTAGATTGCATGTAATCAGTGTAGAAGAAGAGACAATCCAGTTTCTCAGCATGCAAAATTGCCACATCTTACTTTGGCAGACTTTTGTTTGTGGGGTTACTTAAAGAGTGAAGATGTAGAGCCAAGAACTCGAGAAAACTTGATTCAATGTATCACCAATACACGTCAGAACATTACACCGGAAACACTTCTCAGTTGTGCCGAATCATTCCAAGTGCGAATAAATACGTGAATCAAAGTAGCAGCAACATTTTTGAGCACCAAACAAGCTCTCTGATAGTGAGAGACAAGGAAACTCACGTTAATAAAGCACAGCAAGAGTGAAAGAAAGGGAATTCAACCTAAAATAAGCACCCCGTTGGTGAGAGGTGAGGGGACTCACAAAATAAGTAGTTTTACAAATTAGTGGACATGACTGTTTAAATTTTTTTATCCAATGCGTTTTTCTCGAGATAATACAGTTTTTAAACTCAATTATAATTTTTGTTGATTAAAGGGACATACATCATGCAACAAAAAACGGTAAATACAAACGATACTTGTTTTTTCCCGGAGAATCCGAAACTTCAATAAAAGTAGGGGTTTCTACTTAAGATTCCACTTCACTTCCATGGCTAGTCACGAGTTTATGTGGACTTGTTGTTTATTCTATCACAGTTTACTCAACCTGGAGAACATTATTCACCAAGCAAGAACAACCACTGTAAACAAAGATACCTAAACTTTGTTTCTTCGGAAAAAGATTACATTTTTTTAAAACAGATATGTGATGTCTTAGTTAGCAAATGTAAGTCATTATCGCTGTGTGTAAAAATCTGAAAATATTTTTTCAGAGCATCATGCAGATTTACAACAGCATTGCACCTACAGTTTCAGTTTCTTAATATCACTGTTCATTTTTAAGAAAACTGTGACAGAAAATTTCTTTCTTCTCCTTTGTTCAGTACCTGCACCGCCACACCATGTCGTTCAGCCACCTTCCTCCAGGCGGCAGGACTGAGGTACGGATTCCCCCACAACTGCCAGCTACCACCCTTGTGACACCCCTCTACCTCTTCCCTCACCGTACCACATTCCCCTAGCGCGTGTCGTCAACCTCCGGCTACCTAATATTCCAAACTATCTAGTCGAAAACTGTGTTTAAACATATGTGAATTGGCAAGTAGAAAATGCATTGTTCATCCAGATGAGGCAGGAAGGGAAAAACATTGCACTACAGTTAACCACCATGTGTTGTTCAATTATACAAATTAACATTATAAAAATATATTCCATTTACCGCTAATTATCTTGACAAAATATAAGAAAAACCGTAAAATTATATAATACCAAACTACATTAACCATGAATTAAAACCCATTATTTACTAAATTGGCTCGTCACACATTCTCTCCATAAAAGACACAGTCATAGACCGTGCAGTGTGCACCCATAAACATAATATGTTTTTAAAAAACAGAGCAAAATGGCGCAATGTAGCACAGTGGGCTCGCATTTCAGACTCGGGTTCGATTTACGGCTCCGGCCAACTTCATGTTTGTTTCTCATGAATTCCCAAAATTGCATTTGGCAAATGATGCAATAGTTCCTCAACAAAGACCATGGCTTATTCTTCTCTCAGTTTCTATCATTGTGTTAAGTTGTGTATCACTCACTGTTCTGTTTACTTCTTTTAAATTTATTTTGAAACGACCTCCACGAGCACTTGGCTCATTTTAAGGAGGAAATACAAAAATACAAGTGTCATCACAGAAATGCAAGTAAAAGAGATCATTGCTATAACTGCTGCATAATACCATCTGAGACTATTTTACATAAATAGCAATTAAATAAAACAATAATAACATTAAGTACATATGCACAATTTTGTGATTAACAAGATATATGATTCACAAAGTTTTTTTATAACTAGTCACCATGTAACATAGGAACATCATTTTACAAGAAACAGCCAGTTGTTTTTAAAAAATAAACACGACTTACACATTAAATGTTTACACCTTTTTTTAATTTTATTGCTATTGACATTACTATTGTGTAATACTAGCTATACTTTATTCACTCTTATGGTACTGTATTAATTATTTTTCGGGAAATGAAAGTTCTGTACTTTGTATGCGCATGTAAACATAACTTAAATTAGATTTTATTTTATTACTTTGAACATCAAAAGGTACTACGAAGGTCTGTTTTACACAGTTGGATTGTGTTTTGTTGTGTAGTTACGACGTGTGTGAAAATGTATGTGCAAATTTTTTATAAATATTTCAATGGACTTTGTTCATAATAAAGAACTGGAATAAATATACTAGTTAGCCGATAATTTGTTATAAATGTATGTTTAATCATATTTTAAAATACAGTTACACTAAATGGTTGAATCTACTATGGTGGTGTACTTTTTTTTTTTTTTTTTTTT